>LOEQ01006519.1:154746-171536 GCA_001685075.1 Bramus lutescens | reverse complement strand
ATATATACACATATATATTTCTACTCTTGTTTAAGGTATTGTTTTTATGCAGGTCATTTAAAATGTAATGTGTAATTAAGAAATGCAGATTAATAGTCATTTATAATAGTCAAACTTGTAGTCATGTTAGGTTTTGTACATATACAAAGGTATATTTCAAATGGATAGGTTTTCTTCTGCCCTTTCAAAGACCCACAGAATATGGCATTTAAAATGTTTTAAGAACTTAGACTTTTCTTGACAATGAGACATGTCTACTTCTGGCAGAAATACTTCCATCTGGAAGATGATTGGCATTGAAGAAACTCATTATGAAATTTGCCAGACATTTTGCATGACACAGAAGAAAGCAACTGATGAAGTTTGTCAGTACAAGGCAGCATAGATTTTCAAATTTCCTGCTTCACTGAAAATTCTGCCAGATACTCTGGGTGTGTAGACTGAACATGAATGCCCCAATGTTACAGAAGAACTTTCAGTGACTGTCCAGGCAGCAATATGTCTCTGTCAATTCTCGAGTTTTGGAGGTTGTTTACAACGTACTTCCTTTTTACTAAGTTAATAGTGTATACTTCTTGGGTCTTTGAAGAGTTGAAGACAGTTACAGTTTTCCTTAGTTTTAATATAAGATATATTAGAAATGAATCTTTAGGCTCACAAAGATAAAATAGATGATAGAATATTTTTTCTAAATTTGCCATATACAAATAGAATAAATATTGTAATTGTAGTTATTGCTTGACACCTGTTTTGTATATATAATTTTATTATGTTAAAGTTGAAATCTTCCTTTTTAATTAGGCAGAAAAGGGAAGATGATGTGGGATTCCCCTCTGTATGCTGTGAATATGGATAATAAAGAAGCTATTTTAGCCAATGGCTTAGTAGAGCAAAGTCAGGCAGGAAATTTGAACAGAGATATAGGGAAAGAGTAGGAGTAAAGGCAACAGACACCATATCGTTACCAGTAAGCCACAGCCTTGTTCCGATTCATAGACTAATAGAAATGAGTTAATTTAAGATAATAGTTAGTTAAGAATATGCCTGGGAAATTGGCCGAACATTGTTGTAATTAATATAGTTTCTGTGTGATTGTTTGAGTAGTCAGGAAATGAACAAGCATGAACTAAGACCTTCCTTAGTCTTATGATTCTATCCTCATTCTCTTCAACTAAGCTCCATGAACTCATCCCAGTGCTTGGCTGTGGATCAGTGCATCTGCTTCCACCAGTTACTGGATGTAGGTTCTATGATGACAATTAGGGTAGTCACTAATCTGATTATAGGGGAAGGCCAGTTCAGGGACCCTATCCACTATTTCTAGGAGATTTAGGTCATAATTGTAGATTCCTGGGGATTTCCCTAACACCAGGTTTTTACATAACCCCATAATGGCTCCATTTATCAATATTTCCATTCATTCCTCCTTCCTTCATCCCTCCCCCAGCTTGGCCATCTCAAGCACTCATGTTCCCATTCTCCATCCCCTCCCTTCTTCTCCCCTTCCCTGTTTTCCCAGGAGATCTTAAGTATTTTCCTTTCCATGTGTCTCTCTTAGGGTCCTCCTCTTTACCTAGCTTCTCTGGGGTTGTGGATTGTTATCCTTTGCTTTATATCTAATATCTACACTTGAGTGAGTACATATCATATTTGTCTTTCTGGGTCTGGGTTACCTCACTCACGGTGTTTTTTTTCTAGTTCCATCCATTTGCCTGAAAATTTCAAGACATCATTTTTTTAACCATTGACTAATACTCAATTGTTTAAATGTATCAATTTTTTTACCCACTTTGGGTTGAGGGGCATCTAGGTTGTTTCCAGGTTCTGTCTATTACAAATAATGTTGCTTTAAACATAGCTAAGCAAATATCTTTGTGATATTCTTGTGCATCATTTGGGCATATGCACAGGACTGGTGTTGCTGGGTCTTGAGGTTGATTAATTACCTGTTTTCTGAGAAATCGCCATACTGATTTCAAAAGTGACTGTCCAGTTTTACACTCCCACCAGCAGTGGAGGAGGGTTTCCTTTAATCCATGTTCTTTCCAGCATACAGTGTCATCATTGTTTTTGATCTTTACCTTTCTGAAAGGTGTAAGATGGTATCTCAGTGTCATTTTGATTTGCATTTCCCTGAATACTAAGGATGTTGAGCAATTCCTTAAATGTCTTTTGACCATTTGATATTCTTCTGATGAGGTTTCTCTGTTTAGATCTGTGCCCCCCTTTTAAATTGGATTGTTTGGTATTTTGATGTCTAGTTCCTTGAGTTATTTATATATTATGGAGATTAGCCCTCTGTCTGATGTGGAGTTGAAGAACTTTTCCCATTTGTAAGCTGACATTTTGTCTTATTTACTGTGTCCTTTGTGTTATAGAACTTCCTCAGTTTCAGGAGGTCCCATTTATTAATTGTTGCTTACTTAACTTTTGTCACATATATCCACCTAACTGGTTGAAATGTTTACATTTGGCCTGATTAAGCTTTCCAACTCTGACAAAATCCTTTGGTTTCCCTACCACATTTGACCTTTTGCATTTTGCCACAATGCAGACTTCTTTCTTGTAGGTTCTCAAGGAATAATGTTACATTTCTCTTAAATTATCTTTTTGTACACTTCAGACATTCAGCAAATTCAGTCAACTCTGCCTTGTCAACAGATGCAAGATTTGACTATTTTCCCTTGTTTATTGATTGATTGATTAAAAATAGATTCTTCTTTAATACAATGCATCCAGAGCACAATTTTTTTCTCCCCCACTCCTAGTTCTTTTGCATCTGCCCTCTCCCCAAGATGCACTCACAGCTGCCATTACTTCTTTAGAAAAGAAGGGCCTTTCAAGAGAAAACAACCAAATATTATAAAAAAATACAGTTAGACAAGGCCAATACCCTCATAACTATGGTGGACAAGGCAGCCCAATAGGAGGGAAAGAATCTTAAGAGCAGGAAAAATTGTCAGAGACAAACCGGGTCCCACTGTTAGCAATCTCATACAAACACTAAACTAACAGTCACAATAGATACACAGAATACCTACTGCACACCCCTGCAAGGCTCCCTGCTTGCTGTTTCAGTCTTTGTTAGCCTGTATCAATGTGGCTCAGTTGATCCAGTGGTCCATGTGTTCCTGGTGTTCTCTATCCTCTCTGACTCCTACAATCTTTCCTCACCCTCTTCTGCAGTGTTCCCCAATTTCTAGCGGGAAGGACTCAGTAGAGACCCCCAATTTAGAGCTTTCTCTCCCCATGTCTGACTGTGGATCTCTGCACCTTCTCCTGTCTGCTGCCAGAGGAAGCTTCTCCAATAATGACTGGACAAAGCACTATCTATAATCA
Organism: Bramus lutescens; assembly: GCA_001685075.1. Taxonomy (NCBI): domain Eukaryota; kingdom Metazoa; phylum Chordata; class Mammalia; order Rodentia; family Cricetidae; genus Bramus; species Bramus lutescens. The sequence continues at coordinate 168,197 of LOEQ01006519.1, read as the reverse complement.
GAATAACATTAAGAATCAATAGTTTCACTATTTTCCCCTTTATCTGTCATTATAGTTCTAACCTAGGTCTCTGGGTTAGGCAGTTGCTTGTTCCTGGTCATACAGGCATTGTAAGGCATGGGCTCCTTTGCATGGAATGAGCATCAAGTTAAACCAAATATTGTTTGGACATTCCCACATGTTCTGTTTCATCATTGCCCCAGCACATCTTGCAGTCAGAATAGATTATAAGTGGATAGTTTTGTGGATGGTTTGATGTCCATGTTATTCTGTCTGCAGCCTGCAGAGTACCTTCATACACCAAGGAGAATAGAACACAGTGGTGAAGGGTTCATTAATGCACCAGTTTGACCTCTCTATATTCAATGAGCTGTGTGAATATTGTCATTGATACTGGGGCCCTGTTTTCAGTTTTCAAAGAGCAACCTTCTGTCCTATCATCAACCTTGGTGTTTAGAGACCATCAGGGAGCCTTCCCCCAGTCAACAACTCAAACAAATGTAACCAATTCCTGCCACTGGAAGTCTTGCCATGCTACCAAAAAAAATGATCAGTTCAGACTCTGTATCCTCCATTACTAGGAGTCCTTACTAGGGCCATCCTCATAGATTTCAAGAAGTTTTCACTACACTGGGTTTCTATACCTCCACTGAAATGCACCTACAATTCCAGTCATCTCTCCTACTACTCTTCCTCTACCTCTCCACCCCCTGCCTCCCACGCAACCTGATCCTTCCTGTTCCTATCCTCACATGTGTCAGAGGACCCATTCAGTACTTTTCATTGTCTTTTCTCGGGGAGATCCATGCTTCACCAAACACCTCTCTCTCTCTCTCTNTTACCTTATTCGTGATGATTTTTTTCTATTTGCCTGAACAGTTTTTGCCATTTTTTAACAGTTGAGTGATAATCCATTTTGAAACTGTAGCATATTTTCTTTATCTGTTCTTCATCGAATGACCATATTAGTTTTTTTGGAGTTTCTGGCTATTATGAATAATGCCAGAATGAATAGAGTAGAGTAAGTTTCCTTGTGGTAGGATGGAGCATCCTTTGGATCCTAGAAGTTTGTAGGCAAATGGATGGGTCTAGAAAACATCATATTGAATGAGATAACTCAGACCCAGAAATACAAACATCATATGTACTCACTCATAAGTGGACTTTAGACATAAAACAAAGAAAATCAGCCAACAATTCACAATCCCAGATTTTAGATATATGCCCAAAGGATGCTCAATCATACCACAATTTCCAATTTTCTGAGGAACCACCATATTGATTTCCATAGTAGCTATATAAGTTTGTACTCCAAATAGCAATATAGAAGTGTGTCTCTTGCTTTACATTCTTGCCAGAATTCAACTGTCACTTTCCTTATTGGTCTTAGACATCTGAGAATTGTATGATGGAATCCCAAAGTAGTTTTGATCTGCATTTCCTTAATGAGTAAGGATGTTGACAATTTCTTGTTTCTGAGCCATTTGAAATTCTTCTATTGATAATTTTCTGTGTATATCTGTACCCTATTTTGAATCTTTTATATTTTGATATAGAATTTCTTGAGTTCTTTACATATTTTGGACAGAAGACCTCTATTTGAGGTAAAGGTGGTGAAAACCTTTTCCAATTTGGTAGGCTACTGTTTTGTTGTATTGATGGTGTCCTTTGTCTTATATAAGCCTTTCAGTTTAATGAGGTCCAATTCATTAATGCTGATATTAATGGGTGCACTGTTAGTCTTGTGCTTAGGAGGTTTGCTCCTTCCCCAATGTATTCAAGGCTATTTCCCACTTTCTCTTCTGGAAGGTTCAGTGTGTCTGGTCTGATTTTATATGGAGATCTTTGATCCATTTGGACTTTTTTTTGTACAGGGTGGTAATTACCATCCAGTTTGATCAACACCATTTTGTACCAAGATATTTCATTTTCTTTTGCATAACCAACCAGCTCCCCAATCATGACATGGAGACTTCATATTACTTATGACTGCATAGCTTTCTCTTATGCTTGTTTCTGACTAGCTCTTTTTAACTTAGCCTGTCTCTTTTTACCTGTGTTTTGCCTTGTGGATTTGAACTTTTCTTCTATATAATCATTGAACATCTATGGCTCTTACAGTGTTTTTGCCCTTTCCTCTGTGATGACCCCTGATTCCTGGGATTGGGCCATGTGGTATTCCATTGGGCATTCCACAGCCACTTATCCTATGGATCTTGACCAATCATGGGTCTCTGTGTTAATTATTATCTTGTGTAGAAAGAAGCTTCTCTAAGGAACTTTTAGACATTCACTAATCCATGTGTATAGGAATCAGTTTAATATTATGTCCAGTTAATAGAATAGCAGTAGGGCTTTTAACCTATCATAGACACAGGTCTTAACCCCAATAATGGTGCCATATATGGCTGTCATATGGTGCTAAAATCCAGTCAGTAAATGGTTGTCTATTCCTATTCCGACATTGTCTGTGATTTTCGTTTTCCAGTGAGCATATCTTGCTAAGTCAGTCATTGTAATTTGCATGATTCACAGCAGTGTAAGACTGATTATTTTTCTCCTTCAGTAGTGAACACATCAAGTATACTTTCTAGTTTTATTAAAGCTAGACAAAAGAATGCTATTTCCAGCTCAGTAGCAACTTGACATCTCCATATTACTTGATTCAAGCATGTGTTGGTTTCAGCAATAAGGTTTTATCATAAGATGTGTACTTTTCTAGCACATAACTGATTCAATAGTGTGGTCTTTTATATTTTCTGTATTTAAAGGATATATTTTTTTGGATTTCTTCCCCACCCCATCTCTGTTTCTTAAAGGAAAGCTATTGCACATAGCCAAAAGCTGTTATCCATTTCCCTCTTGGCAACATATCTGTATAGTCATGGATACTTGAGATGCTCCTTGCTTTAGTTTGACCTCTGAAAATTAGTTCTGAATTAGAGACCATCAATAGACAAGTAAAAATGTATAATATGAAGACAGATACTCGAACACTATCTAAAATAACTAGAAGGACAAGGCAACAGCAAAAATAGAAATTATTTTTAGTGCTTCAAGGCCTCATTATTATAACTGCTGACATCAGTCTGCCATTAAAATCATCTCATTTCCTCAAATATTGTACTTTCATATGGGAAGCGAGCAGTCAAAAATTTTGCTAACATGACCCAATTTTTAGAGCTAAGTGTGTATGTGATTTCTTTCAGAATTTGTAACCCTTGAGACCTCTGATTCTTTTATCAAGAATATAATATTATTATTCTGTAAAACTTAACACTTGTCTCTGTAAACTTCAGCATTTTATGTTTTACATAATCTTTTATAATAATGTGTACAGAGCTTGGAACTTTATTATTGTAGGTAGGAAGAAGGATGAAAATACTTGCCAAAGGCATAAAAGCACAATCTTTAAAAAATGTACTCTATTTTTGGCTTAAAAGAGGGACTGAAAACTTACCATTGTTGTATTGGCTGTGTTAGTAACAACTTAAAGAAACACAATTGTATTAATTATATGTCCATACTTTGTGCTCATAATAATTGGAAAACATATATATCACTCTAATTTTAATATCTTTTGAACTATCTAACAAAATACAAGATTATTAAGATACATTCAATTGTTTACCAGGGTTAAGTGGTCATTACTAAGAACTTTTGTGGGCCTAGTGTTTTAAATTGTAGAAAATCATATAAATAAGAAATTTACTAAGACCTTGGTATAGAGCTTGAACTTGTTTTTATTATCCATTTTTTCCAATTAAAACATCCTCTAAAAATGTGATAAACAAAGAGATTGTTACATGGCTCAGTGCCATAGCACTTGCCTTACAACTGTGATAACTGTGATGTCTTTGTTCTATTTACACTACCAAATATTAATAGGAAAGATGATGATGATGAAACTAAATATAATACCCTGACTTAAGAATTTATCGAATTTTACTTAAGAATTTATCAAATTTTACTGAGAAAGAAGAAATAAAAGAATGCATTCAAAACCTATTATAATTTCTAGATTAAACATTTGAATAATAAACTTAGAGACTGGTTGGTAAATGAGAAAATTTAATAAAAACAAAAACATAGAGGCATACAAGTATTTTGAAATTATAATATTCTGTTAAATCAATTCACTCAAGGAAGAAATACTTATATTTCAGCACTTTCTCCCTAAACACCATTCCCCCAAAATATGTAGTAACATGTGTTTCCAAGATCATGCCACAATATCTCCAATTATAATAGACAAGAAGTAGAAATAATCCTTAGGGTTACCAACAGTTACTCAATTGTATTCTTGTACAGTAGAGAAATAGGTAACAGGTTGACTATATTCATTAATTTAGGAAAATGTTGTGAATATAGTTTAAATAAATAAGACTTATCAAAAATATCTGCTGTATAATTCCAAATGGAAAATATACAGAAAAGGGGCTTTACAAATCGACTGTGTCTCAGATGAGTACAATATTTAGCTTTAAGTATATGACGAGGAGTATAGGAATTACTTCTATTGCTGTGTTGCAGACTTGTTGACATTGGGAAAATTGAACTATTTATTTATGGTACTTTTCTGTCTATATTAATTACTTTAAGTAGTGGTTAATTTTGAAAGGTACTGTGTTTGAAGTTACTAAAAGTCACAGCATGTATTAGTGTTTCTCAAGCCACTAATTGGACTTTCCATGTAACACTTTCATTTCCATTTCCTCTATCTATGGCTATCCTTATTTTCAGAAGCACAATAGGATATTACTTAAATGAAGACATTTCCTGTGAGCATTAGATATGCTCAATTGCTATAACAAACTACTATATACCTTCATGGCTTAAAATGACAGAAATTAGTTCAATTACCATTTTGGAAGGAATAAATGGGAAAACAGTGTCACTGATATAAAAGTAAAAATCCAGCAGGGCATAATATATCTGACTTAGGCAGCAGAGGATATATGAACTTTCTTTTCAATTTTCTGATGACTACCTGTATGCCTTGGGTTATGGTCACATTACTCCAAATTTCAAAGTCAGCATCATCAAATCTGTCATTTCTCTGCCTTTTTCCATTGACTCCCTCTTAGAAATGATATATGCAGCTGCATTCAAGGTCTGCTGGAATAATCTATAAAAAGCTCCAAGCTCTTTTCACTGTATTAGATTTATAAGGACTCCCCTTTCTCCACTCCAAACTATCTTTAGTACTCTTGAACAGATTTATAGGTTCAAGAGGTTAAAGTTTAGATAACTTTGTAGGTAACAAGTTTTAATTTAGCTACACTAATGATATTTATCAGATTATAAATGGAATAATACTGTTGCTAACAAATTTCAAACTTTTGGATAGATTAAATCTCCAACACAGAAAATGATTTTCTGTGGTTACTCTGTCCTTAAGTCTCATACTACTACAAGTATTTTACTTACTATTTACTTGTACTGAATTATTTTATATTTGAAAAAAGTCCTTTCATATTTTTAATATTTATAATTTTTCTTAAGATAGATTTTCTTGTCTATCTCAAATTCAACACAAGTATTAACACTTCCCCCCAGTCTTCAGTTTTCCTTTCATTTCTAGTGTGATCTCATGAATTATTTACCGTGAAAATCTTAGTGACTTTTGTGTGAAGCTGTTACTTGAATCCGTCTATCTAATCACCTTATTTACTGGAGAGAAAATAACACTTATGGTGAAAATATTATTTTATTTTCTCTAAGATTATTCTAAATCACTGAGAATAGAATGTCTATCTTNATAGCTATCATTTAGTATTTTCTTACTGTAGCTATATTAGACATGTAACAAGCCATTGTACTTGTTTACTAAACATGTAAAATTTACCTAATACCAGTAATCTTTGTATTTTAGCACTAATGAATATCATTCAGTTCCCTTCTGTAGATGTAATTTTTCTAAGTACCCTGGAAAATTACCAGATCTTGTTTCTATCTAAACAACTCATTTAGTCAGGCTTCTACCAGTATGTACAGATATAGACTACATAGACCAACCATCTGACAATTCGTAGTGTCAGAGCAAACTAGAACTCTCATCTAATATTCAAGCTACTACAGAGATTGATTCCTTCTCATAACTGTCCCTTCATGTAAAAGCTGTAGCATAGGTACTGGCTTGTCTTATTTATCACAATGTAACATGAGGGCCTACTTGTTGGTGTTTCTGTCCTGTCTGTCACGTCTCACATCTGTTTAATCCCAAAGAAAATCACAACAGAAGTCTCCATAAGTTATAAACTGATTGGCCCATTAGCTCAGGCTTCATATCACCTCTTATAACGTATATCAGCCCATTATTCTTATCTATGTTAGCCACATGGGTTGGTACTTTTTTCACCAAAGCAGGTCACATCTTCCTTTTTTCCCTGTCTGGGCAGGACTGTGGAGGAATGGGCTTCCTCCTTCCCAGAATTCTCCTGTTCTCATTGCCTTGCCTCTACTTCCTGTCTGGTTGTCCCACCTATACTTCCTACCTGGCTAGTGGCCAATCAGTGCTTATTTAAAACATTATTGACAGAATATGGAATTGTTCCACACCATCACATCACTCATAAATTTCTATTTCTGTTGTTTTCTGAAATTTTGTTTGGATTATCTGAGAAGTGAAGAATTTTACATTTTAGTACACCAATGATAATTAATGCTAAATAGAACATAATTAACTACTAGCTCCAAATGCTATGTTCTGGATGCATTATAAATGGTTTTAGAGGAGTAACAAGAGTTCTACCAGAGACCCATTCTTGTCTTTCAATAGTAACCTATCAACCTGCCTGAAACTTTAAAAACTGTACTCAAATGAAATGCTTCTTTTCAACCTTCCATCTCCATCTTTCCTCCAAAGGGACAAGCATTCATGCTAGTAGGGCCAGTATTTCCTAAATCCTGCCTCTTTCCTTCATTAATGTCACATATTCACCTATATGCCCTCATTTACCCCAAAACTCTTATGTGTGTTTAATCCCATTTTGTATATTTTCTTTATGTTTAAGGCTTGAAGATGTTTTATTATAAACAGTTTAATATTTCTCCACTTTTTTCATGTTTGTCCTCAAGCTTATTGAAAATTCTTTAATCTGAAGATTGTGGTATCCTACAGAATACTCAAGAAGCTGTGTTCTGTTTTGTTCATTACTATTTGTGCCTGGTGTTTAGTGCCCTTCTATTTTGACCAACAACAAGTGTAGAAAAGTATAGTTTCTCCTACATGTGTCAATCAGAACTTGTTTGTTTACACAGTTTGACAAATCAAGGCAGCTTTGAGAATCTTTGCTGACTTTCCTCAATGATATGTCTTAAAACACTTTCTCTGCAATTTGTAGCAGAGGCTCCACTTATCAACTCCCACTTGCTGAGGAAGGAGGAAGCCTTGACACCCTTCTATTTTGAATGAGCTTATCAATGGTTTGTCTTGTTGTGTCTGTCCTTGATTGGAGCAATGGGATAATTTTCAGTATTACTCCATATCATTTTGTCATTTACCTTTGTGAAAGTTCAATGGGGGTGGTAGTTACTCTTTCCTTAACTGCACACTTGTTTTTGTTTAAAAAAAGATACTGGTGGGAAGTTTCCCACATCTGTTATGTTGATATATTAACAATCATTTGTAGCACCTATATCCTTAAACATGTTACTAAACAGGTGATTGTGAGGTTACATATTATGTAAATTTTAGTGAAAAAAATCTTGTCTTAACAGAGTGATGACTGTATACTATATGGTTTGCTATGTCCATCCACAATTAATAACCTACTTTTAATAAAAACATCACTGAATGCTTATTTTATAATGTCAACTTTAAATCAGTGAAATCTCTGAGCATGAAATGGTACAGTAGTTGCTATCAAAGGAGCTGCTGAAGGTCAGGCCGTGAGGTGCATCAATTCTTCCAGCATTATATCTTATAAAATGGCACTTTATTGTTATTAAGTAGAGGTTCTTAAAAGGCCCATTAACTTTGGTGACCACAAAGTGTCATATCAATTATAAATTTGTTTTATGTAAATGGAACTCCCAGATGACACTATCATCATATTGCTTTGTACCTGTAATTGAAATGGTCAAAGCCACTGTTTGATATCTTCACTTGACTTCTCAGACAAAAATCTAAGGATAGCTGAGCAATTTATATCTCATGCATTGAAGACAAATTGCTTCAATGAAAATTCTATTAGAGCTTAAGAAAATTATCCTCTTGAATTTGACACACTGAGGTGACTGGGAATAGAGTAATCTAGCAACACCTTAAAATGGCAATGGGAGACAGTTGGGAACTCTGTTACACTTAGTTGCTACACATGACCTTTGGAAGGGCAACAACTATCTTCTAACAGAATAAGGACAAAGAAGGATTTCAATGGAGCACTAAGCAAAATTATTTAAATTGTAGCCAAATATAGTAACTAAGGCTTGTGACAAAGAAAACATAAGAGACTTTCAAATAGGCAAGGGTGTGGAAATTTATACAAATAAATCTCTTAAAGCAATATGGACTGTCCTGTTTACAAAATTTAAAATCTTTATTGAAAAAAGCATCCAAATTTTTATTTTTCCTAATTTTTTGATAAATATGGAATTCATTTCCCAAAATTGAAAGGAGGCAATAAATTACTGTATTTTGCCATAGGCAATCTATGCTTTCAGAACAGTTTTGATTTGCTCCAACATAATCATGATAATGTGCTCTTTTCCTCATCATTCAAATTCAAAACTACTTAATATGATTAAGTTGTCTTTGGCATTTTACCCCACTCTATCTTTAGCTGCTTTATCTATCATCTTAATTTGAACACTTGAAAAAATTCATGTGTATAAATATCAAATCAATATAATATTTACCTAGAGACGGGTCTTATGATTTCTGAAGATATGGAAGTAATAAGGTAAATTTTTGTTGACAATCTTATTGTCATTGAAATCAACAGAATGTTAACCTTAGTGTCTGTCTTGGTTTCTTTCTCTTCCCGTTTTGATAAAATAGTCTGAAAACCCAAGATCAAAATTGTGTAATTTAGCTCCCATTTAAAAGTGCTGTCCACCACAGTGGGAAAATAAAGGCTGCTGATCATCTTTTATTTACAATGAGGAAAGAAAGAGGACAGACATGTGCATATGTCAGAAATGCTGATGCTCAGTTTGTTTTTTCTGCATTTACAGAGAATAGAATCTCCTGCGTAGGAAACCTGCCCTGCTACAGTTAAGATCAGTCTTCTCAATTGGGAGCACGAGAACCATGGGAGAAGGTTGAATGGGAGGGGAGAGGAAGGGAGGGGAGCAAAAAAATTTATAGCTCATAAAAATCTATAATAATGATCAGTCTTCCCACATCAATTACCTTATGAAGTTACTTGTAGTGATCAAACATGCATAATTTGTGCATAAAAGCTTGCTTTGAAATGTTCACTGATTGTGTGCTTTGTGGTAGTTTTCTTAATCCCTCAATTTTTCCCTTTCACTGATAAAATTAAGGCAACAAAACACCTTTCACACATATTTTATATTATAATTCGATGTAATTTTATGATACTGTCATTTTACACTATTCATCTAATATGCCAACAACTCCTGAATAAACTTACTAAACTTATAGGCTTCTGAATGAAAGGATATACATACATGTAGACCAGTATTAGAGTTTTGCAAATAGGAAGTGTTAAATAATGTAGAGCTCCTATTAAAAAGACAAAGGATTTCCTATTGTTTTATATTCTTAACAGAATTTTGAGTGAAGTAGACTTTGTATAAATGTTCCAATTTAGAAAATAAAGATATGAATATCAAAGGCTTACAGCAAATTTAGAGATTCTGCATAGATTAATTATGAATTTGAATCCATGTGATATTCATGGGAAGGGTCCTGGTTAACGTGGGGATATTTAAGTCCAGTGTTAATAGGCTATCTAGGAAATTTAGCTCTGGAAATGGACTTTGTAAAATTTATTGAAGTTGTCTATCATCCATATGTAAGAAGCATATATGTACCATGAAAAAAATAAGACCAATATTTTTAAAGCAAAATTTTGGAAGCACTTTATTACCATTGCTTATCATATTCTGTTCCATAAACCCAGTCAACACAAATGAGTTGTCCCAGACAAAGGTAACTTGCTACAATAAATCTCAGCAAATATTTATTAAATAAAGTGATTAAATATAGTATGTTTGTCTGCCTAGATTAGTGTGAGACAGTTAGTAGGGCTTATAAATGTCCTGTATGTGTTTAAAACAAATTTATAATAAAACAAATTTGGATTGATTTGTTTATCCAGGGATCATTAACCTTATTTAATATTCTAAGTAGTATACATTTAAAGATAATTAAGATAGGGTAGGTGTTTACTGGGAGTCGACAATTTTGAAAGTGGTAGACAATTCTTGGATACAGATACATTAGTAGGAGCATTCATTTAAACTTTGAAAGGGGCATTCGACTTTACTGACTATGGTAATGAGGGTAGTTTTATGAGAATTGACAATTTGATTATATTATCAAAGTTGTGAAGTGTTTTTCATTGAGTAGAGGTTATATAGGAATAAATCTATAAAGCTATCAAACGTGGTAGAGAATTCAGAAAATGGGATTTTTTTTTTAAATACTGAAAATTTCAGACTTCCTAAAGGTGCGGCAGGAGATATAGGATCAAATTAGATTCTAGTCGTATGTTTCAGTAAGCACTGAATGTATTTCATAATCAGGCATGAAAACAAAGTTAATTTTAAACAATAAATTTTAAATCATGAAGAGGATACTTCAATAAGATAAGGTGATAATATCCTTTGACAAGGGACCAAAGCTAGAAGTGGATTGATCTTTTAGGACACTAGAACAGGATTCTGGCATTCTAGGACAACTAAAGTAAGACAGTTGCTATAAGGATGAATGTTATAGAATAGATAGAAAGAGAGAGAATCAACAGAATGTGATCATCAATTTGACATTCAGGTGAAGGAGTAAAATAAATCCAGGATAATTAAGGAGCTTAGACAAAACATGTAGGAAGCGAGATGTGACATTTAGGATTCAGTATGCTATACATTATCTGTGTATGTCTTCAGTCTTGAATTTGCCCTAAATATCTGATGGAAAATTCAGAAAATATAAGATAAAACTGTCAAAATGCACATGATGAATAATATATAGTCAGAGTAGACCAATCAGTATCTGAGAAATCTCTTATTTTTTGGGTGGGTACCAATAGAAAGAAAGGGAAGAAATAGTGGACAAGGGTAAAGATAAAGAACAAATAAATTGTCTGGGAACTAAGAACAACTCCTGATGAGAGATATGTTATGGTAGTCAAAGTTGTACACCAAAGTTGCACTATTTAGAAAAAACGAAGTCATCACTGCTTTCCCAGGAACAGAAGGCAGGCAAGTCTGATGAACAAGTTTGAAGAGAGAAAAGCACCTGGAACTGGAAAAGAAAATCATATCATATGGAACTAATCAAACTACTCTCTTTCTCCCTTTTTATATATTCATGTGTGTATGTATAGGTGTACATACTTGGTGTGTATGATAGTGTGTTTTACAGAAGGACAAATTCTGATGTTGCTTTCTTCCTTACAATGGGAGGCTATAAAATAAACAAGGAATAAAAAGGATCAAAATGAAAAGGGTCATGTACATGATTATTCTGAGAAAATAATTTTTAAATTTGACAAAGGATGTAAGTTTACTTCATATACTTAGTAAGTTTTCAAATAGAAGACTCATTTCCTAGGAAAAAATATCTAAGAATACTGTCAGTAGCATCTGAGACTTCCCAATATTATTTAGCCTGCTAACAGAATACTTTGTTAATGCATTTTGATATATGACTTTCTTTGTACTATTAATATAAAAACTTGGTGAAAGGTTCCATGATGGAGCATAGAATTTGAGGTAATCTAAATCTGAGTTTCCACTCCATAGTCACTCCTGTTAGGCTACAAGATAAACTAGCTCTTATCCCTTTTTAAGTGAGAAATATGGTTTTTCATTATCAATAGTTCCAACCTCTAGGCCAGTCTGTATGTACAGTTAAAATCAGTGTCACAAAACACAAAATAACACCATTGTGGGAAAAATATAATTCACTTAGGGATTGCTGTTGAGAATCAAAAAATCTAACACATGTATATTGACCCCATATTAAATGAAGGCTACTTTCATTAAATAATATCCACATTTCTTCTAACACAATGGATTCCATTCCTTGAAACCCACTCAGTTGTTCTTCGTGAATGTCCCCTCATCATTCATCATAAATTTCTTTGTTACTAGTGGGAAATTTCATTTAGTATGCAAATACACTATCCACCTTAACTCTATTTGAATACAGGTATATCCTCAGAAACTTCATACAGCTAAACCTGACCTTTTTGTTCCTGACAATCTTCATGCCTATGTTCTTGGACACAAGTAGCACATTTGCAGTATTTGCTATATACCACACATGGTTTTAAGCTTCATCTATACATACATATCTTTGTAATTATTTATTTTTATATTTATATAGTATGCATTTATTTATATTAAATATACTTATATTATATCATTAAATATGTATTTAGGTTTCAGATATATAAATCTAATCTATATAGAAAACTCTTATAGGTAGACAATTGTCATAGTCTTTACTTATTGTAAGGATTAAAAAAAATCACCTATAGACTAAATTATGGCAGTTATCCATTCTTCCAAATAAAATTTTATTAACAAACAGATATTGTCATATTTTCCAAGACTGGCGTCTGGCTCCTAAAGGTGACCTGAATGTATTATAGACTGCGTGGCTCACAACCAAAATCTTTATTTTAATGATTCAATATTTCAAGTCATTTCCCATTTGATAGAAATCTGATAATTATTTGATCAGTTGTTTTTGACAGTATAGAAAGAAGAGAAAAAATGAAAATTTGTAGCTAGATATGTAGAATTAGATATCAGCCACTGACTTTCAATCTTTCTACACAAGCAGCTTTAAAGGTAGCCAAGTGAAATAAATGTCTACAAAATCAAGTACTATGAAGAAAACCTTGTTTATTGAACTATTTTAAAACTCTTAGACAAAGTAAGACATTCTAATTGCAAGCACTTGACTTCACTGGGGGTAGTGACTGTGTTACATCTGTTTGGATTTGTAGACTTTAGCACTGACTTAACAATGCAGATGTGTTTTATATTTTCTATGTCTCTTTTAATCATCACCTTGCAAAACATAAGATTTCAGGAGGTGTAGAGAGTACTACTCAGTGGTAAAAAAACAATGACATCTTGAATTTTGCATGCAAATGAATGGAAATAGAAAATGCTATCCTGAGTGAGGTAACGCAGACACACACACACCAAAAAAATAAATATGGTATGTACTCACTCATAAGTGGATTCTCACCATAAATAAAAGACATTGAACCTATAATTCATGATCCTAGAGAAGCTAAATA
>LOEQ01006519.1:131958-151957 GCA_001685075.1 Bramus lutescens | reverse complement strand
CACCTTCTTAGACCTGGATGGAGGGAGGAGGACCTTGGACTTCCCATAGGGCAATGAACCCTGACTGATCTCTAGAATGGAGAGTGAGGGGGAAGGGAAGTGGGCGGATGGCAGGGAAATGGGAGGAGGGGAGGAGGTGGAAATTTTTAATAAAAAATAAGATAACTAAACAAACAAACAAAATAGATGGAAAATAAATGAATGGTTTGTGATATATATATATATATATATATCATTTTAATATAACTTACACATATTGAGAGCCTACAATATCAGAAATCATTACATGTATTTTACTTTTTTCTTTCTTCACTCTAAAAAAACAAGACTCAAAAAACCTAGTGAGCTACATAATGTTATTAACCATATTAGACAAATAGAGATTATGCTGTAGAAAATGAGTAACCTGCTCAGTACCATGGGTATAATTTTATCTTCATCTCTTCCTTTATTTTATCATGTATTTGCTATGTTAACTTTATTAACATTTGGGATTGATAACTTGTATTAAAAAACACTAGAGAAATAAAGTAGTAGCATATTAGTTTAAAATATTATATTCATATGTAACTACTATAAGTTTTCATTGAGCATGATTCTTTTAGAGAAACTAAAGAAAACAGGTATGAGTGGTAGCCTCATCTATAGTATTTCAAATTTATATCACAATAAAGGCCACAAGCAAATAGAACACTAGAAAAAGGTAACTTTTCAATGTATCTATAAAATAGATAAAATTCTTTAGTTAATTATTGTGTATAATAATTAAACATACAATTAGCATGTACTTCCTCTTTTAAAATTGATTTTTAAACCAGACTCGGGAGTCTGAAATAAAAAGATTACAAGTTTGAGGCCATCCTCTAGCTATATAATGCTAGTGTGTCTGAAATAAATTTTATTTCTTGCTATTTAAGAAAATAACTCATATGAACAAAGTATGTAGTCTGTCCTTTATGGAAAATTTTTCAGAAGGTAAACATTAAGTACAGTGTATGGCAATAAATGGCCATGAAGAGAATGAAGAATAGCCTAAGGTAAGATGACCATGGATCTGAAGCATTGAAAATTTTCTAAAATCATGGAAATTCTAATGAAATAATGAGTAAACCTTGAAGAACATTCTGTCTTTGTGGGAACTTTTGTTCACAGTACCCATTGACGACTGGTGAACTCACTCTTTGGTACAGAACTGAAAGGAATGACTGCCCCTTTCCCAGAATCTATCAGTTGCCAAAATTTAACAGGGAGAGTAGTACCACCTGATACCTCCCTTGATTCTTGATTCATGACAGCCCCAGTCTCGTACAGGGAAATATAGGTAACTATAGCTACTGTAAGATCAAAACTTCATTGGCTGCGTCACACCCTGAAGATAGGGAGCAGTCTTGACACTTTCCTGATTCTGACTTCCAAAAGTTGGGAATACAGGTCTGCAATCATCACCAGTACTTGTTAGATTTTTATTGTCCCACTAGGTTGTTTTAGGATAATATTTTCTGATATTTTTGTGTTTGGGTTTCATCAGTAAACATCTTCCTTGACATTTTTTAAAGAAAATACTTCATGTTTGGAATAGAATATGGAAAATATTTTGAAATCTCAGAAATGAAAATGTTGGAAATTAAAATTGTTATTCTCATTACAAATTAAAAGAAAAGAAATATTGTATTTCTAACATTTATGCAATTTACTTTCTCTACATATCCAATGTTTCATTCATTATTCTTCCCCCTTTATATGCTTATTTTTACTTGCAAATGGTATGATATTTGGACTGCCATTATGTAAACCAACATCTCCCCAACTGCACGTATATCCCTGACAACCCATTTGTTAACTAAGTAGTTTTGATATTCAGTTTCTAGCATTTAATTTCTGAAGAACATTGCACCACAATATGAAGTGATGTTTTTAAATCTTTCCCAGAGAGCATCTCATTGGTATTTTCTGCAAATAACTGAAATGAGGAAAGAAATTGCAAATGTAGTCATGAACTACTTAGCATCTTTACTAATGTAAATTTTATTCTTTTGTAGTACTTATACTTCACCTTTTATTACAGTTTGTAAATTGTCATACATAAGAAAACAAAGAATCACAGCACTAAGCTTGTATAAGAAACAGAGCCTGGTTCTTTCAGAAGTGAATGAAAGGCACATAATAGTAAGAGAAATGCATGCAATAAGCAGGAGTGGGAGCAAACCACATTAGTTTTAAAATTGACTTTAGGATACAGCTTATTGTGATGAAATAACCGGCCAGATAATGTAATCATAGGTGACAAAGCACGTTGGTTATAGGGTATCTTTTAGAGCTCCAAAGGTTTGTAGTTTACAACAGGAATTGACTAATTTTTCACTTTTTGGTATAGTTCTTATATATTCTTCGTTTGTTGCTGTTGTGCTAGAACATGTAGCTGCAAGCTATAGCCAGTGCAATTTCTTAATAGAGGTATGTTACAAAACTGCAGATTTCATTAGCCTTGTTCCATAATTAGATAACAACTATAGATATGCCTTTTTTCGGTAACCATAATAGATTCTTACATATATTAAAGCTTGAGAATTCTTAAACTGTACCTTGTATTCTTCTATAATGCCCATACTTAAGCAAAATGCTTAAATATTTACACTTTCTTGTCAGACTTGTCTAAATTTAAGTTTTGAATTCTTGATTCATTGTGATTTCACAATGAAAAACCCACTTACATTCTTTCAGCATCCATTTGCTATGTCTAAGAATTTGAGGTATAAGGTGTCTTTAATCATTGGTTTCTTCAGATTTCAATTCAGTTTTAAGTCATAATGCTGGCGAATTATTGACAGAATGTTCCTCCATTTTCACAACTATCTTTATTAGGGTGTTAAATTTTATGATAACGTCAACACATCTATGTTTGAGATTTTTGTTACAATTTTATGAAATGGTTAACTTAGTTATCAATATTTGTACTTGATACTTTTTTATGCTTAAGCTTAAAATTTTTAGTATTTGTGTGTATGTTTGTGTGGGCATGTACATGTGTACAGTATGCAGACATCTGTGTTTTATACAGGTGCATATGTCAAAGTGTGGGCGTGGAGACCAGAGAACAATCTTGTGATGTCAGTTGTCTAGTCTCATCTTGGTTCTGGGCATCCAGCTCAAGCAACCCGGCAGCGCAAGTACTTTACTTGCTGTGCCGTAGTTTTAGACGTCCTTGTAGAATATTGCTTTTTGAAAAATCAAATAAAACAATATATGTGATTATCTTAATAGCTTATTTGTTAAACTACATGAAAATATGAAACTTCTTGAAAGAAAATCATTAATTGTTGGCTTTTTTATTTGTCTTCTCTTAGTACTCTTTGAATTCAGTCATTTATCTTATGTATTTTCACTAATGTGTTGAGGGCAGCTTGCATTGTCTTATTCTAAAAAGAGTTTTAGGAACATACATCTGCAAAAAGGATATTCCTATACAAAGGAACAGAAACATAGCACAAGTAATTATTGCCTCTAAGCCATATTATCTACAAAAGATAAATAGGTTATTTTCTTCTCTTAATAGGTTTTTATGAAAAAAACTTATTATTCTGCCTTCTATTTGCTTTATACTTTTATCAGGTATGGTCACGCAGAGAGAATGCTGTTCCTAAGGGGTATTTTCCTTGTACTTAGATGGTGGTTCTAGACTGTACTCCTAGTGATAAATACTTGAATGATTTTTCAGCCACTGATCTGAAGGAAAGAATTTTTAATTGCCCCGAGTTTAGCTTTCTTTATAAGTAATCTCATAAAACATGATGAGAGGAAATAATCTGTTAACATAGACCACCTAGCAGCATTTGCTCTCCTCTGACTATTGTCAATAGCATTATTAAGAAGGGTTGGAGGTGAGCTTAAACTCATGTAAACAGTAGATATTAATACTGCAGTACAGGGATTATTTGGCCACTGGCTTCTTTCTATTTCATTTAAATGTGTTACTTCTCCATTTTTCAGAAACTGATGCTGTTATTGGTAGAGGGGAAAATATGTGTATTAATATGGTGGTCTGACTGACAATGCCCCTCCCTGAAGCCCACCACCGCTTTTCATGCTTAGGCTCATATATCTGAACATTTGGTTCCTAGTTAGTGGAATTTTTAGGAAAGAAAAAGATGTGTGGCCTTGTTGTATGTAGGAAGTGTGTCACTGAGTCTTACTANAGCTACTCGGGAGGCTGAGACAGGAGGATTGCTTGAGTCCAGGAGTTCTGGGCTGTAGTGTGCTATGCCGATCGGGTGTCTGCACTAAGTTCGGCATCAATTGGGTTTGGGCTTTGAAGTTTCAGAAAATCCAAGCCAGGCCCAATCTCTCTCCATTTGTCTCCAACTTGCAATATGATGCAAATTCTCAGCTCCTTCTTCAGCACCTTGTCTGTGTGCCCCCTGCCCTGCTTCCTACTATGATGATCATGGACACTAACCCCTGTAACTGTAAACAAGTTTTCAGTTAAATGTTTTTTTTTTTTTAATTTGCCTTTGGTCATGGTGTCACCTCGTAGTAACAGAATAGTAACTAAAACAATATGCTACAGTTCACAGAGCTATGATAAAATACCTAAGAACCAACTGAAAGGAAGAAGGTTTTATTTCCACTTGTAGTTCAAGAAACATAGCCAGCTTTGGTGAAGAAAGCAGGGCAGCAATAACAGGATGCTGATAGTAACATTGTATTCACAGTTGGAAAGCAGAGAAGGTAAGCCTGAAAGGGCCAAAATGCTTTTTTGGAGAGTCCAATTCTTAAGGGTAACATTACCTTCCAAAGCCATTAGGAACTCTATAAGCTACCATTTTTAAACCAAATGTTCAAAATTATGAGTATTTGAGATATATTTCACATTGAATCCACACAAATCATCATATGGCTTAGGGATAATAAGAACACCAAACTATTTAGAAACTAAGAAAGGACACAAGAATTGATAGGTCAAAAAAAAAAAACAAGAATTGATAGGTCATGTGATAAAGAACTCATTGGTTTTGGAGTGTTTTATTGTCAACACTTGATAATTTGTGTTGGACATTTCATACCAGGTGCTTTATTCATCCTTAAGAAAATATAATTAATCTTCTTCTAGTAGAAACATTATTCTCAGTGAAATGTGAAGAATTTTGTTGGCAGTAAGGAAATAGAATAGATTCCAAATTAGATAGGATTCAGTCTGAAGTATCTTCATTTTTATTTACCAACTACTAATAATAGTGTTAAAGGAAAGTAAAAAAATAGAGTTCTACATATATTGCTTTTATATATTACAATTTTCATGGCATTCATAATTTTGGAAATGTATAAATTGGGAAGGTATGAATAATTATAAATATTTAGGTGTCAACTTGGAAATGCATACTTCAGGTATGTTTAAATGTTGGTAAACATTTGTGCATCAATTTCATGTCAAAATATACTTTTTATAAATTAACAATTTCATACCAAAATTGAATGACTCTGTAAGAACTCTATGGTAGTGAATAAGCCATACTTCCAATGATGTTTCTATCAATGATGTATTTTCAATGCAGCAGTATCCTTGTAGCAAACATGATGTTATTGTAAGGAAGCTAGCAGTACAAGTGATAATTTGTAGTTTCTCATTTCATGCTTTCGTTTAGCATTAAATGTTCTTGTTTTCATTTCCAAGTTAACGTGAGTTGGCAATAAACAGAATCTTTTGGCTTGTTTTACATTCCTTTCCTTTTTAGATACCTCCAGGGAACGAATGAGAGAATTCAAAGTAGTCATCAGTTTTGATTGAGTTTACCTGGGTAGAATTATTTCCTCTGCCCAGACATTATTTCAAAAACTCTTTGTATACAATCAAAGAACCACACTGATTTTTCTACTTATGAATGTGTGTGTACTTTGAGGAGTCCAGTGGAGAAGCAATTTATAAATTAATGATTATAAATTTTAACTGATGAGTGTAAACTGAGATAGCACATTAATTTCTTGACTGCCTCTACCCAAATAATCACACAGAAAATATATTAATACAATACTGTTTGACTGATGGCTCAGGAATATTTCTAGCTAGCTCTTGCATCTTAAATTAACCCATCTTTATTAATCTTTGTATCACTCTGAGGCTGTGGCCTATTGGTATGGTTCTGGTGTCTTTCTCCTTTGGCAGCTACATTGTGTCTGCCTGATTCCACCTTCTTTCCCCCTGCATTTAGCTTAGTTTTTCTCCATAGGCATTATTGTGCCCTGCCATAGGCCAAATCAATTTCTTTATTAACAAATGGTAATGAAATATCTTATCATACAGAGGGTAATCCCACATAAGTTCTGAATTTCATTTAACCTAGAAAATAATTTCTAAAACAATCAAATAGACAAAAAGAACCTCAAAAACAAAAAACAAAAAAGTGTAGTGCATATCTTAAGCATAACATAGGTTAAATGACAAATGATGTGTGAAATACATGCTTTGGATTGAAATAACACAGTGACATTTCCTCATAATTGATATTAGGTGAATTATTAAAATTAGATTCTTAATGAAAGATGCAATTAGAAAGTTAAATAATAGACAAAACAAAAGCAAAATGAATACACCATAAGAATTATAGTATAATCTGGATGATGTTGCATCAGCTAACAGGTTCCCATTAAGTTGACTTACTTTATCAATTATCATATTCAAGTTTCTACTGCAGTAACAAGTAGTATCTTAGATAATAAAACAATGGCTGTGCTTGTGTTTACCACTTCTTATGAATTCACTTCAGGTGGGGTTGGCAATTTGGCTATGCTGTATGTTCTCTTCACAGATTGAGGTTTAAGAAAGTATTCACCAAACAGAATGCTGAAGTTCACTTTGGTTCAAGAAATGAAAGTGCCAAAATATTTCACAACACAATTAGATGTAGGGGTCTAAAAGTCACCTGCAACACTGCTCTCCTTGTTTCTTTGATTAACTATTATGCTCATGATTCTGTCAGTGGCAATGTAGCAAAAAAGTCCAAGTCTTCTCTGTGGGCCAAAGTGGAAAAATATCCAGATTTAGAAGAGTATTAATTATCTCTACCACATTTAGAAAATGAATGAACTCTCAGAACAAAAGTTCAGGCCTCCCACTTTGTCAAATATAACATGATTAACCCTAGAACCGCCATTTATGAGCTCACAACTGATCTGATACCCTCCACTCAACCCAAGCTGCCACCTGGGTCTTAACAAACATGGCTAATGCTTCTATGGTCAGAATTGAATTGATAATTGGTGCAGGAGATCCTGCAAGCTGCAGCTCATTTGTATATCCATGCTTAATTGAATTCTTATTGATTGAAACACTTCTTTCTCTGTTGTCAAAAAGCCTGACAACATAAAGGCCGGTTCAACTATTAAATCTCAAGATATTCTACAAGATTTGCTTTAAGTATTTTGCCTGTCCTTTCAGAAGTGTCAAATTAATTTTGTTTGTCAACTGCTATTCCTTTTTTTATAACTTTGAAGAATGAAGTGTGTAAAACGGCTATGTCCTATGTGATTTTCCTGAAAGACTTATATGTAAGGCAAAAGAATTGTAGGGATTGCTAAAGAATGTAACAACCTAATTTCATTGATTATCAAGGTCTAATAACATTTTGTGACCTTGAATGCTGCTCTGTCCATTCCATGCATTTAATACATCTGACAAGCAGTTAAAACACAGTAGTACATACTTCTATGGCCTCTGCTTTCAGATATTATTTTGGGGGGCAATCAAAAAGTAAAAGTTAAACTCAAAATTTACCTTTAAAACCCACCAGGATATTTTGCTGAAAAACAGGCACAAAACTTTCTCCTCTAAAGTGTTACATTTATTAATCATATTTATTTTGAATTTGTTTTCTTGGGACAATGAATAGCCCAAACTTCAAATTTTAGCATCTTTATACTTTAAGAATAAGACCATCTATTTAGTGGAGCAGAATTCATGTTTGCAATGTTTCTGCTTCACATCCTATATGAAAAATACTGAAACTACTAAATAATTCATAGAGTGTTTTGGAATCCTGTCAGTCTCTGTGTGTTTCATATTCTGGTTTATGAGTCAATAGAGTAGGAAATGCATCCACTTTGAATGTGCAGCACAATGTCATATTTAATACATGTGGAGCCCATTATGGTACTTCTTCTAATATAAAATTCACCAAAATAACGGGTAAAATATTATAACAAACAATTGAGATGTCTGCTCTAATCTCTTTCTTTAAAACTCTGCAGTAATAAAAAATGAATAGAGTTGATTAAATCATATATTTTGAATATGTAAAATAGAGGTAACATGACAATCATACATTTCAATTATGAAACCAATAATTACAAGATTTCTTCCAGTAATAAACTTGTTCTTTTTCTCTTCGAAGGGCATTTACTTCATCATTTTTAAAGATGCCAGTTGCATACATGTCATTTTGAAAGTGAATAAGACCGAATACTAACATAATGTCCTTAGTTTAATTGACTAGATAAAATGTGAATGCTATGAACACAGGCATCACGATTATTCATCTCTTCACTTTAAAATGACCTTCAATAAAAGTAGCAGAAGTAATAGCACTCTACTCAGCGAATACTAAAATGTAAATGAAATATAAACAAAGTCAGCCTTGGTAAGGAAAGGTTTCCCTTTACAAGGCTTCTTCTATGACTGAGGACAGAGGCTGCTATAGCAGGAAAAAGTTTAATTGTAAAATGTATTCCTAAGGTCAGATGAAAAAGAAATTTTTGTTGTGTACAAGAGAACAGAAAAAGCTAGAAAGAAATGGATGTAGGGAAGTGGAATAAAAGGGAAGCATGATGGCATGATCACATAGTTCATTTGGTAATGTTTTCATTCAGATATTAATCAGTGTGATCAGGAGCCGCCCAAGTAACCCGCATATTACTCCTCAGGATGAGCGTTTATGAAGTTCAGAGGACAAGATGTATGAGAGAGGCCTTAGTCAAGTTTTGCAAAACCACTGTGTTAGGCACTTTATCCAAATAACTCGGAAATATGTTGGAATAATCCTTTATTATATAGAGAGAAATGATGGAGTATGGATCTGGGGTTGCCAATTGAGAGACATCAGTGAGTTTCATTCAAGTTCTATTGGAAGGTCATGAAATGATGAAAAATAAAAGATTCTACCATTGCAGTTTTTCAGGGTAAGAGAATATAGCTGAGCCTCCTCCAGTTACTTTGGTATCATCAATTGATTGCTTGGCCCTTGACTGTGTACTCAGCCATCTTTGTCACCTTATTCTTCATGACTTAAAACTTATTTGTTATTCAGGAATTAAAAAAGTCATAGAGATGGTTAATATATTATTATAACATAATAATAGATCAGAATTTGCAACTGGGTGCCAATTATAGAAAAACCAAGACATCAAACTGAAGTAATTGGTTTAATTTTTTCCTTTTATTAATTTACACAAAAATGATTATTATATTTATTAATTCATAGAAGATAATGATTTTTCAAAATATATATCCTGTTGTGTTCTGAACAAATTTTACTAAAACATTAAGAATTAATCATAAAATGTTAATATCAGAAAACCCAGTGCCTTAGAGTCTTAACAATAAGACCTTGTGTTATTAAACAGTTCTAATAATTAAAATCTATTGAGGTTAGAAAATAACATAATTATAAAATATCCTAAAGAAACTAACTCATGCTGAAGTTATTGTAATTGCAAAGAATAATGCCACAAAAGTAATGCTTTTGATTAAAGGTTTCAAGTCTAATAAGGAATTTAACACAATTATATATAATATAAAGCTATGGTCTAGAAAATAAATTGTCAAAATATAGATATAAATGAGAATGGGAGAAAAATTAGTGAACTTGCATATGGTCAACAATATATTAAAGAATTTTAATAAGTATGCAAATGAAGACCAAGACTGTCTGAAGCAATGTTATTAATTTCGAATAGATGACTGCTAACTCAGCTTAACACGTGTGATTTAGTAAACATCTAAATACCTGATAGATTTCACATGTAGTATATTTTTACTGAAAATGTATTCTTCCAAAATGTAGAAATAATTTCCCATTATTCATTCCCAAGTTTCAAGATTTTATGAGGAGGATTTGTAACTGGGGAGTACATGCGCAAGAAAAAGGTATTTAATCTTTAATGTTACTACTGAATTTAACATTGAGGCAAAGAAAAATTCTGTATGTAATTTCAAACAGTTATGCATTTTGTGTTTTGAAATACCAAAACTGAATGAGAAGAAGATAGGAATGAACAGGGCCCTAAGGCTGAAATCTTTACAAAAACCTGACTGTGGAGGAATTCACTTCCCAAGTGAACTCTGATTCTCTTGCTTTTAAACGTTATGGCAGGCTCTCTTCTGTTCCTTTGGACCATGCTGTGAGATCATGCAGAGAAATTCTCTCTGCAGTCTGCTGACAGACATTTAAAGTGGAAATAAACTTGTTCAATTCATAGATAAATGAGCATATTATGTGCAGAAATACAGATTATGTTTTTATTGTGTGGTTTTTTGAATTACTTGAATTAAAAATTGATCAGGACTTTAAGCTAAATTGTTTCTCAGCAGAGTCCTAATACCACATTATTAGGACATCTGGCTAGCATTGAGCTATAGAGTTTGGAATTGTGAGAGAATTTAAAGGTCATGGAATCTAACCTCCTTCCCAATTCAGGAAATCCCTTGCATCCAAGTCTTCGTAGAAATTCTGCTTGAATAGCTTCAGTGTTGGCAAACTTACTCCAGCACATGCCATTTCTGAATAAACCTAACTGTTGAAAATTTTCTCATACTGAACAGAGAAGTACCTAGCAAAAGAGTGGAACTTGATTTGCACGTGTGCTCTGAAAAAAATCATTAAAGGGAAATAATGAAAGTTATTATGAAATCTCAAAGTTGAATTCCAACTATTTATATTCCTACCCTCAAGAACCTTCATTTCTGTATAATCAAATTTTTGCCAATAATTATTTCATTGTGAGAGTATAAGTTGTTACATATAACAGTATTTTTTGTTTTTTATCAGACTCAAGAATTTCACTGCCTTTTAACTATTAAAAGATCTGTTATTTCTTTTTTATTCTGTGTACTTTCCATTGTCTTCTCTTCTAATTGTAGCCAAGCAAGTTTTGCCTCTATTTAAATTTTAATTATTTTACTCCAATTTATGCTTCTTGATTTTTTTCC
This sequence comes from Bramus lutescens, assembly GCA_001685075.1. Taxonomy (NCBI): domain Eukaryota; kingdom Metazoa; phylum Chordata; class Mammalia; order Rodentia; family Cricetidae; genus Bramus; species Bramus lutescens. The sequence continues at coordinate 140,763 of LOEQ01006519.1, read as the reverse complement.
TTTAAACTATCTATAGTATCGCTCTAGTGCTCTCATTTAATAAGCAAAAATGTAACTTGTTAGTTTTTACTCTTATCTTCATGGTCATTTTATCTTTTTTGAAGTAAAAGAAAGTGTGTGGTGCTGTGGTTAAGGCCTCTGCTTCATGCTACCCAAATAATTTTGGAGGCCATCTGCCACAGTGCCCAGTGGAATTCCATACTACAGTCAGGTAAACTTCCTCAGGAAACAAAGAGATACTTCATGAGGAGTTTAATGTACATGTTTATGCTATCTTTGATCTTGAAAGTAAATTAAAGGTGACTACAGAATTTCTTATGCTTTCTCAATTTTATTCTCCACTTGTGCTTTGCTTTTAGGTTGTTTCTAGCCAGTGAGATATTTCCAAGTATTGGCTAGAAAAGTTATGAATTTAATTCTATGATCTGATCTTATCTTAAAGGGATACCCAACAGTGATCATTATATTTGGAAATTTGACCTCAGCCTCTTAGCAGTTTGTCATTTACATAAATGATTTATTGATTTATACTAGTGGTTCTCAACCTGTACTCTATGACTCCTTTCAGGGGGTAGTTGAAGGACCCTTTTTCAGGGGCTGCTGAAGACCATCAGAAAACATAGACATTTATATTATGATTCATAACATGAGTAAAATTATAGTTTTGAAATATCAATGAAAATAATTTCATGGCAGGGATCCTCATAACTTGAGGAAATGTATTAAATCGTTGCAGCATTATGAAGGTTGAGAACTGCTAGTTTATAGAGACCTTATCTCTGATGGAAATGAGCAAAAGATAGTTTTCTCACCTTTTCTCTTTCCATAATTTTTCTGTTTACATACAAAATCAATCATGAATTTCATGCTTACTAGCAAGTGGATATATGGTGAGCTTGTTATAATATCCCAGTCTTCATGCTTGATTAAGGGAATGAACAGCTTATAGTCAGGTCTTTCTTTAAACCTCCAGCTCCCAAAATAATCATGTGAAAACTTCTTATTAAGTATGAAAGCTTGGCCTTAGCTTAGACTTTTTAGCAATTAGGCCTTAAAACTTAAATTAACCCATTTTTATTAATCTACATTCTGTCTCATGGTTCATGACCTCTGCTCAATACCATGCGTCCCAATTCCTCCCTGTCTGGCTGGTGACTCTCCACCTCTCAGATTCTTCCCCAGAGTTCCTCTTTCTTCTTGTAAGTCCTGCCTATCCTCTCCTGCCCATCTATTGGTTATTTAGCTCTTTATTAAATGAATCAAAAGGTGTCTTAGCAGAGATATGTCTTCACAGAGTATAGAAAGATTATCCCAAAGCAATTCTAACTTTTTTGGTCTAAATAAAAAGAAAATGTTTTAATTCTAACACAGTAAAACTGTATACAGTAAGAACAACTATCAGGTAAAAATTACATTTTCAGTATCTAGTCCATTTGTATTTGGCACATTTGGAGAAAGTATTCTATTATCTATCCTATTCTGCTTAGTCCACAGTTTTTTACCTAAATCACTTTCTATAATAACTTTTATTGCCAACCTAAAAGTATCAATTTAATCTTGAAATATTTTATTTGATAAACAACTTCTTCAGCTTTTAATGTCTGTCAACCTTATAAGCTTCACATTTTTTGTAAGCTTCTTTTCTGAATTCAGGAAAAAGGAAAACTGTAAAATTATAACTATCTAGTTTTCAACCCTATCAAAGACCTAAGAAGAATAAAAAATTTCCTAAGTAAATAGGTAGTGCAGAACAAGCAACTTCCAATGCTACAGAAATGTTGGAGACAGCTGGCTGCAAAAACAGTCACCCAAGTTTCCTCTGCAATGTTCAACAACCATCTTTAGCCTACAGACCAAGATTATCTGACAGACATTTCTGCTAAACATAGATTTTGAAGGACTTCTGAATCTTTTCTCTGCAAAATTTGGCAGTCAACTCCCGTTGTGTCCTTCTGACCAATTTGGACAGTATAGTGTCAGCAGTTGAGGCAAGAGAAGTTTCATGCCCAGTGAGTAGCATTGTCAAAGTGCAAGCAAATTCCATATGGAAATTCTTAAATATCAGTCATCTTCTATAAAGTAGAATGGCCCTTGCTTTTAGGAGTATCTCACTGTCATTAAAACCTTTATGTTATTAAAACATCTTAAATACCATATTCTGTTTATTTCTGAAGTGTTTGAAGACCACCTATCTATTGAAACTATATCTCTGACCATTGAAAACATACCTAACATGACTACAAGTTTGATTTTTATGGATGATTACCTAATATAACTGAAAGTTTGATTTTTGTGGATGACAAATTATTAACCTGCATTTCTTAATTATCCTAAATAGTTTGTAAACATTGTTTTCAATGGCTAGACTATTAAATTACCTCATTAAAATGATCTCCANAAACAAGAATAGACATATATGTTTGGTGTGAACAAGTCAGTTAATGAGTTTTTGGATTTATGTTTGAATAGTTAAAAGGCAGCTGTCAACTTTTATAAGTATATTTTCTCTATATAATCCAACTGTAATATAAATCATCCATGCCATATGAAAGCATGACATGTAATAATAAGTTGTAAGGACTTTTTAGCCAACAGATTTATCATGTCTCATATCATATCAGAGCTATTTCCTTTTCACTTCCACTCTGGAGGTCTCCTCAGGTCAAATATGATCTCTATTAATCTGGATGAAATCTGCAATCTGTGGAAACAAAAACATAACCTCTTTCCCAATACAATACAAGGTCTGACATCCATTTTGAAGTAGAGATGTTTTTAAAATATATAGGTTGGTTTAATTTAGCAGTTTTCACAACCCAATATCTCTTAGAAGCTATTGTTTTTTACATTAACATTTAAATGCAAAATTTAAAAGACACAATGTAGCATCCAGACTTCCTGTGTATTATCCATTCTTTTGTAGCTTCATTATTTAATTCTCCATAGAGTTTGCTTCATTATTAAGCTACATTTCTATGACTGCCAATCATAACTTTTATTAGCAACCTAAGAGTATCATTTTAAACTTGAAACATTTTCTTCAGTATACAACTTAAGCTTTTATGTGGCTCATTACTTCTGCTCAGTACCATGCATACACACTTGCTCTGTGTCTGGCTGGTGAATCTCCATCTCACTGATTTTTCTTCCAAGTTCCACTCTTCCCTGCTTATCCTCTACTGCCTAGATTTTTGCCATTCAGCACTTTAACCAATCAGAATGTGCTTTGGCAAAGGTACATCTTCACAGTGTATGAAAAGATTATCCTACAACAGCCACTGTCCCAGAGACTGTGGTTTATGGAAATGAAAATTAAATTTTCTTAATTAAAGTAATAGTTATCTCTCCTATCTAGTTGGTATAGCTTAAGGTGTATCAGCATTCCAGATAATTGACTAGCCCTGTTGAAATTTCAGGTCTTCACTCAGATGTAGCTTTTGTTCTTTTGGCTTTCCATTAATGTAACATCAATATTATGATAAAATTTGTGTTAAGTATAAGACAAGCATAAGACAAGATGGTGAAAAAAAGGATAAATAGTGAAAATGTTAAAGATGATCACTGTGGTAAAATAGAAGAGTTCAAAGGCAACAGCATAAAATGACTAAAAAATTCATGACATTTAATGGGCAATATAAAAATATAATAATCTATATTGAGTAGTAAAGACATACAAAAACAGATGTTTTAACTCATGGCTTTTTTTTTTAAATTGCTAGTTTCTAATGTCTTTAATGTCCATTTACAGCCACACGGAGATAACTCTTGAAGAAAATCTTATAACACATGCCATGGCTTCCTTACTGAATTATTAGAAAGAAAGTCTTGGAAATGCATCTATTTTTATGTGCATATAAGTCACAGATTTATATTTTTCTGAAAATCTTTTATCAAAATCTCACAGTGCACTCTTTAATTGTAGATGAAGTTACTACTACTGAGTCATTGGATATTGCTGATTTAATCAAAGAATATGACAAAATAAAAATCATAAACATACAAGAAAACAGTATACAGAATAATCAGATTGTATTTATGTAGCCATAAAGTTGAGAGACAGCTGAAGTGTGAGTATATATTAGAGAAGTTGGAGAAAGGAAAGGAGAAGAAGAAAATGATATAATTATATTCTAATTTCAAAAATGAAAATAACAATTATTATAATAATGGAAGTTCCTACATTACTCAATATTGTGCCTTTTGGTCTGTGCAGCTAAAACATACTTAAAATAACCCTATTGTCAAAGGGAAACTGAATTCATTCATCTTGAATTTAAATAAATAAGTCTAACCAGTCTAACTACATGCTGGACAGATAAAAGAATAAAACCTGGAGATATTGCTAATAATAAAAGAACAATCAATGTGTCCGAAGAGGTTTCATTGTATTTTTCTAGTATAAAATTTGGGTAATTTATTCTCGAAATGAATTTTTCTTAAAGTTATATTTTCAAATATATCACTAATAAGAGACAAAGACTAGTCATAATGGTTGCTTCATATACATCTTATTTTCTGCTTTATAATGTTACCAAAACGTAAAATTTATCCAGAATAAAATAGTAAGTATTCAATATTTNATATTTAATTAAAGTATAATTATATCATTAACCCCTTTTCTTTCCTCCTTTCAACCACTTCAATGTTACTCCCCTCTCTCAAATAGATAGTCATTATTCCTTTTATTAAATATATGTGGACATATATGCAAATACAACCTACTTTTTCCATTTTTAATTCTTGAGTGTATATAATTTCAGGGCTGAACACTTTCAAGTAGTGTCTCTTAGGAACACACTCCATAACTGGTTATGCAGACATCTTTATACTGATTCTCAAACCATAGAATTGAATTTCCTTCTTAATGCATGTCTATATGTATATGTGCATGCATATGTACATATTTGTTTGTTCCGTGTGTGTGTGTGTGTGTGTGTGTGTGTTTATGGAATACAAATGACAACCTCCAATTTCATTCACCAGAATGTTATTTATCTGTTTTGAGTTAAATATCAAATGGTTTCCTGTCTCTGTCTCCCCAACACCAAAACCACAAATGTGTGTGTGCTACTACACCCTTTTTTCTCATACAGAGTCTGGTGATCAAAATCATATTCTCATACTTTTGAGGTCAGTACTGTACAGACTGAGGTTCCTCCACAGATTCTAATAATTTTCATGTGTATATCATTCATTCTGATGCTAGTCAACCCTTGGGGCTCACATATGGTAGGCAAGCACTTTGCCACTGAGCTAGAATCTTTGCAGTACAGTAATGATTTTAGAATTTTCAACTGTATATAAGTGTTGAAATAAAGTATTCATTGTGAAGCATACTGTAGTTTGTCTTTTTGTGCTTTTGATGTTCAACAAAGTTGGTACAATTACTCTGTTCCATCTATATATGTTTCTTCATATATGTATATGTTTATTTACTTTTCAAAGTGTACCTTATTAATTATTGATTTCTTGTATGTACAGAAAAGAATGTGGTGAAAACAAGATGAATAATATGATTATTATAATTGCTTTAAGGATTACTCAAGAGTTTATGTTGAATTAGTTATAAATTTTAATGCTCATATTTATTAGGATCATAAATAATTTTCTGAACTTATGTTTTACCTATGTAAATAATGAACCCCTACAGAACAGGACTAATTTTAATTCTTACTTATATCTGGAAATACATTATAGAAGAAAACCTAAGAATATCAGTATTAATTAGTAATTTGAGGGTGAGTACCTCCAAATTAGGTCGGGAATTACTAGTGAGGTTCTGATCTCAATCGTGATGAAGTGATGTGATCTGTTGTGTTTAAAGACCCTGTATAATTAGTTGTGTCATTCTAATGGGCCACACACTGGTGATAACCATGCAAACAAGTTAATCTAAATGATATCTCAGGAAGCTCACTGTATAGCCAGGCAGCCTCTTAGCACAAAGTTAAGATCCTCACTTCAATTTTGCTTTAAAGATGAGAAAAGCAAAACTGTATTGGAAAATTTGCTACTGATTACATTTTACTGCTAGACTATGGCTGGACTGGTAAAGATGCACAGAACTGAAAAAAATATATATGGTACTAGATATTAAATCATCTTACTGCATATAACAGCATGAAAATATTTACCCTTTCTATCATGTTTCATCATGAATGGAAGTCATAATTTTAGAATTATGGAGACAGAAATTTTTGGAGATATCACTGAAATGAATTGTGGACATTCATGTATGAAATCAGTTATGCAATATCCTTTAAAAACTGCTTTTAATCAGTTTCTCACTAGGACATTTACCAGTTTTTTAAATTCTTTCCTCTTATTTAAAAATAATTCCATTCTGTACTTATATAGTATTCTGATCTCTTTAGAAATTGTCTTTTTCTCCCCAGAAATGAGATTCAATTGTGGCCATTATGCTAACACTGAAATACAAGTAGAACTTAGAACAACTAAAAAATACATCCACTTTTCTACCTATTTCTAACAGTTTACATTTATTTGTTGTGTGTGTGTCTTTATGCATGTGTGTGCACCACTGTGTGCATATGAAAGTAGAAGTGAGAGAACAACTTATAGAAGTCAAGTTTTTTCCTCCTCCAAATGAGTTAAAACTTAGGTCTTCACACTACTTGCTGAACCAACTCACAAGCTCTAACTTACCTTATAAATACCAAAAATAAGCTTGTTGAATGCAGTTTTATTGTTTCCACAAAGCTATGATTTGGGTTAACTTTATCAATTATTTCAATTAATGTCAATATTTTTTATTTTGTAATTATTTTCTCCTCGAGGTTAAGTCTAGATCCTCTTATTTTTATGATTTACAGCGTCAGATAAAGTGATATTAAATTTTTATGTTGCTATAACGTATTATTAGTATTGTATTGGTACCAGTGTATTTATATTTAATTTTGTCTTATATAGCTACTAGAAGATAACTGTGACTTTGTGTTTGGAAAAAGTCACACTATTCTTAGAATTTAAGACTAAGCTATATTCAAATGAAAACATATATTGAATGTTTCCATATATAAAAATTTTAAGAAATAATGTGGTAAGATGAGAGGTAAAAGAGATTACCATTAATGATACAGGTAATTAGCATTAAAATATTTGTGGATGTGTGACACAGTCTGTTCACGAAGAATTTGCAATAATATATTTGCAGAGAAAACATTTCCATGTGAATTTGAAAGAGTAGACTAGAAATTACTAAGCTAGTACTCTCTGGAACGAAGCATGTTTCTTTCTGTTTTGTTTTTCTAAAGACCTCATTCTTTACTCATATTTTCTCTCTACAATCTTTCAATTTATTAAGCAGACCGCTTAGGGGAGAAACCGTCTCTAGAGAAAAAAAATGTAATATCTTACTTAGGGGTTTTAGTACTTGGCTACAGTTTTTCCTTCTTTTCCTAATAGATTCACTCTCTTTGTTCATCTTTCTAAAGGAGGCATTGTTAGGGAGCTTTCCTACAGGGAATTTACAGTATCCAGAGATGGCTGGCTCTTATTTCCCCCTTTAGGCTAGACAGTCCTTTGTTGAAAGAAGCTTTTTTTTTTATCAGCATGGATTGTACCCCTTCCCCACTGTTATAAATCCTCGATATTTTCTTAAACAGAACAGATTATACTAGAAATTTAATTCCAATAGTGTAGTACTATGGCACTTGAATTTAAATATGGGTTGTTTTGTTTCCTCCTAATCTCTATAAACTGATAGTTGCTTGAAGAGAACTTGTTTTCTTTGTTTGTGTTGCTCAGTTCTTAAGCTTTAGTAATACACAAGGTGAGACAGTGTAGATGAAAGAAAATCTAGAAGGGCCATGAAATCCTCATTCAGTTTAGAGCAAACGCCTTAGGTTAAATGTTTCTGCAAATTTACATACTTAGGGTCTTTAAGGTGTGAATAATTCTCTACAGTAGAAATTGAATCTGAATTGAAAACCCCACACATTTTTTGTAAATATTTAATATTTTTTGACAATTTATTGATAGTTTTTTTTAATTTCATGGCAGTTAATTACCCTTAGTTTTCTAATAAAATACTTCTAATTGCATATTCATTTCTGGTCAATATTAATTGAGATTGGATTTCAAGAGAGACATCAGCAATAATAAAATAATTTATTTTGTGAATATTTTAAATGAATTTTTAGAGAATTATGTATTACATTTAAATTTTCAAACATTCAAAATATCACAGAAAATTATATAAAGCACATTCTATTATTTATTTGTTGCTCTATAGTGAAACATTGGCTCATTTTTCTATTGAGCAATTTTTTTCCTAAGCTATATTATGGTCTTGCTTAAATAAGATGTATTTCCCAATTAGTTTAATAATTCAGAACCACTTAATTTATTATTACATTTAAAAGATGAAAAATGTTGCTGAATAATATTTGGTAAACTACTGACTATATTATGCATACCCACTATAATAATTTTTTACTATTCTTGAAAAAACGGTCTCATTCTATACCCTTGGCTTTGAAATTTCTACATGCTAACCTTCTGCTCTCGCTGTCCCTCCCTCTTCATCCTGAGTACACTACTACACGCAATACATTTTATTTTGTAATGAAGTTCTTTATAGAAAATATTAGGCAATGTCAAATTGGCTTACATCACTATAAGTCCAAGAGCTTTAGGCCCTCAAATGAGCAGCAAAATTTAATCATTTTGCCCTCAGTAAAAAGCACTGTTGATGTTCTTAAATGAAGGGATGGTAATAATATGCCTTTTATTTATTTTTTTAAATATTTATTTATTTATTATGTATACAATATTCTGTCTGTG
>LOEQ01006519.1:97357-110129 GCA_001685075.1 Bramus lutescens | reverse complement strand
CCCACAGGGCAGGGAACCCTGACTGCTCTTTGGACTGGAGAGGGAGGGGGGTGGCAGGATGGGCAGAGAAATGTGAGGAGGGGAGGAGGACATTTTTAATAAAAAAAAGAGAAAGTTACATAATCCACTAATGTTAGGCAGTTTTCAAACCTTAAGGAATAAGTGTCTATCCAGCCCCTCACAGCCACTGCATTTCAAATATGAAGCACATGTAATTGAAGTTGTTACAGACGTGTTTCTACATGGATATGTCAAAAATGAAAACCTATGGATTATCTCTACTTTCTTTAAATTGGAGTAGATAATATATAACTACATTTTAAAGATTTACAATCACAGTTTATACCATAAAGTGATTTTGAATTGCTGTGTACCCAATGGCTGTATTCATCTCTTAAATTGAGTTGCTATTTATAAGGTGCATGGTTTTACCTGGATTATTAGTTGAGAGTTGGCCGAGCATGTCCAGTTTAATATATACTTATGTAAAACACAAGATTTACCTTTGAAAAGGGAAAAAAAACTAGGTTCCATCTGTCTGATAGCACCAAAAATATTGACTTTAAAAACTATTACTTCCATTTTGCTGTTGTCCCTTGTGACTTCCTTTTTATATGAATATTTTCTTTAAACATATTGACAGTCAATTTGACAGGCTGTCACATTTAGCAAATGTCACATTTTCCATTAGTAATTTCCATCTTTCAACAAACAGTATTAGTCACCTTATCTTATAACATTGAGCACATCCTTTTATTATTAAAATGAAAATTTTAAAACTAAAATAGTTTTGATGCTGAAATTATATCAAAACAAAACTTAGAAGACCAAAAGCATTAACTTGTTGATATAAGTGACCAGAATAATGATGTAAATTGGAAAATAAACAAATGGAATTATGATAACAAGAAATGGACATTAACAGTTTTTGAGGGATTGATGTAACACTCCTAGTATTGTGATGCAACTTTGAGTTTTGTGATTTTCAAGATACTTAGAAAATCCAGGCAGTATGATCCTTCATTGGAACAACTCTTTATAGGAGCTGAATGCCTGATAACATGTATTCTACAACTACACTTAAATAGGATCTGAGAATGAAAAGTGGATATGACAAGTGTGAGAACATAAAAGAGATCAATCTTTTATGTGTGTATCAAGTAAAGGCCTCCATGTTTTAAGAACTGAGATTTGAAAAATGATTGCTATAAAATGGCTAAGGTTAATGTATCCTTGCTAATAATAATGGTCTTGAGTTGGAAAGTCACAAAAAACAAAATTCGTGGGACTGATACGTAGCACAAAGAGGAGAAATGGGTCATTTGAAGTAATGGATACATAGGCTGTGGTATAGATTCCTTATAAACTTTGTGAGGAGAGTCATTAAGCTTTTGCATTTTTAAATGCAATAAAAAACACAGAATTAATTTAAGCAAGAATTTTACATATTTTCCTTAATTTTGGTGTTAGAAAATTAATTTAATGAGCGGGAAGTCAAATAAATTTATGGGAAAAAATAGGTCATTATTGCTGAAGTCCATGAACTTGTATTTACTCTTTGTTAGTGTAATTGGAATGAAAAATATTAAAAGAACATTATGTGTGCTCAATAACTGAGAAAGTGATACGCTTGTCTATAGGGACATTAACAAGTCTTGAACATCTGTTAATGTGTGCTATCCTTAGGAAAATTATTTCATCAAGCATACAATATTTCAACTCTTATTAACTTATTTCATAAAGGATTATATATCTGATTGTGATCCCTTCACTCAATGCTCCTCTGCTCATTACATCAGTTTGAGACAACTCACTCCTCTCTGCAGTCATAACTTATAAATATGACATCAAAGACACTAATGATATCTGAAAAAAGTCTCTTCTCTCATAAAATTATTATCATATCCTTGGAAAGATGCTTCTTATAATGTTGAACTTCATAGAGTAACTGTTCAATGTATGCAGAAACGAAAATAGAATTGAAAAGACAGACACACTTTTTTTCAATACATGGACTTGGGAATAAAATTTACTTGAATTCTAACTCTGTCATTATTCACCATTTGCACTTGAATAAAGTACTTGCCCTTTATCATCATGAAAGAGGAATAATGATAAGTACTTCATTAAATTGTTGTTTATGTAAATAAAGCAATCCCTGAAAAAGCCTATGACTTACATATAATAAATATTCAATAGGTAAAGTCTATGCAATATAAGCAAAGTGGAAGCTGTGGTTATCAGATATGTTAAAAGGAATACAATGGCAATTATTTTTAAAAATACAAAATTTACATGAATACGTGAATAGGTCAATTTTTTATTTAGTCATAGATTTTAGAAAGTGCATTATGTATAAATGTGATTCTATTTGTTTAGTTTTGTATACTTGAATGCACAACCAGTTAAGTATGCCTATTATATTACTGAATTGGCACACAATAAATTGAACCATCCAGATTTAAAGTATGAGGAGAAAAGTTGCCAGAGTTTTTCTGAATCTTATTCTTTATCTATTGAGAATGAAATATACGTCAGAGGGCTTTTTTTGCCTCTTTCTTCTCGTGCCTAATATTATTTATAGCATTTATCTCAAAATCAGCCTTTATACTAAATTATTTTGTCATAATATCAGGTTTTGGCAAACCTCAAAAACTTCAGGCCAGAGAAGTGGCCCGATGCATATAGGCTATCATATCTTGAATCTGAAGGCCTAGTTACTATGCCTAGAATCCACATGAAGTTGAATGAAAAACTGACAATACATAAAACTGTTAGTTGATCTCCATACATGAATTGTGGCATGACCCCTAATAATAATCATAATAAAAATAGTAATAGCAACATTAAAATTCACAGCTTCCTCAGCAACTATAGTTTGTAAGGTACCTGCTGTTTCAGAGATATCAACATTGAGAATGATAACCATTTCAATGACATGTGTTTGAAAGGTGTTTTTTATAGGGAAGTAAAATGAGTGTCTTTTAAACAATCGTCTGTATAATAAGTAGTACTTTCTCACCTCGAATTATAAATTTCTACCATATTAACATTTCTTCTGGCAGTTTAGCAGTAACAAGGAAAAAGTACTAATAGAGGTGCAGCTTTAGGAATGTAATATTGTTGAGTCCATGTCAAGATTTGGCATTCTTCTAGTTGCTAGAATCTAACAGAACTTAGATGCAAAGAACTAAAATGGTGAAATCGTGACCAAAATACTTGATTTACTAATATCTGGCAGTCAAACACTATGTACCAGAATACAAGGCTGTTAACAATTTCTAAATCAAGATCTAATTGTTCTGCCTGCACCTAAAATAAAGCCTTTGTAGCCTTCCATATTATTGAATAGTAATGGGCCTGCAGTAGTGATGATAAAACACGAACATTGAGTAGGCAGCTTTCATCCCCATCACTCCTCTATGGATTAATTTTCACATCAAAGCATTTCCCTTTGTTCTGATAGATGAGTAATCCCCAGATCTGATTATTACTTTATGATTATCTGCCTCAGGAAAGAGACAAATTCTAGCTCTCTACATGTTAAACTCTAGCATACAAACATTGGTATGCTACTCTACAGTTGGAGACAGGTTAGAAGATGGAGGAGGAGAAGCAGGAGAAAGAGGAGAAAGAAGAGGAGGAAGAAGTGGAATACAGATGCTGATGAAGCTTTCATGGGTTGCTAAGACCAAAACTTATCACAAAAAGTTTTGGTAAAAAGGCTGATTATGAATGAAAATTAATGATATTAGGCATGCAATAGAAGAGAGTCAATACCTTCTCTGATGGTGTATATTGCACCCTGAAAATAAAGCATTCTAATTAGATGAACTTCTTTTTGCTTCACAATTTGCATATTAGCAGTGCGATTTATTATTTTTCCTACTAAATAAAATCTATATAGGTTCCTTAAGTAACAAGCAAAACAGCAGTAGAGCCAGTTTTTAAAGTATGTGGATTTGAGTCCGAATAATTTCACTGTAATTAAGGAATTTATAGTTCCTTAATTAGATTGTACCACTATTTGAATAATAACTTGGAAGCAAATAGCTCTTATAATTCATGACATATTAATTACAAGATTAACACAAATTTTCAAAATGTAAAAAATGTCTTTTATATATGTGATATAGAGCATATACATGAACAAAGCAATTGCAGTGGTTAATGTTGACTTTCAGTTAGATTAAAGATTGCCCAAGTGATTAGTAAACCATAACTCTGGATGTGTTTTTAATAGTGTTTCCAGAGAAAATTTGATCATAATTGCTCTAACTTGTCCAATGGATTAATTATTGGAAACTGATGAAAGGCAGAAGTAGGAATTAGTCAAAGGAAGCAGTTCACCAAATCACGCTCTTCGGTTCTAAGCACTCCAAATGTTCTCTCTTGTGCTCACCTCACTGTCCTTTCTCCCCTCTCTCTTTAGTATGTGCCAAGTCCTAAAGAACAGCCATTAACTGAAACTCCCAAACACCCAGACAGGAATTATCACATAGCAACTATATTAATTCCAACACAGCTTGCCCAATGAATCTAGTGTATTCCTAGCTAACTCTTACATTTAAATTAATCTATTTCTATCAATCTGTGTATTGCCACAAGGCTGTGGCCTACCAGTAACATTCCTAAGGTGCCAGCAAGCCCTTGTCCTTTGGAAGCTACATGGTGTCTCATTGATTCCTCCTGCTTTCTCTCTATACCTCTGTTCAGATTTCCTGCTTGGCTTTACTCTGCTAAGCCATTGGCTGAAACAATTTCTTTATTAACCAATGGTAATAAGACATTTTCACAGCATATGGAGGGGAATCCTACATTATATCACCCTCCCAAAGTTACCAATTTTTGCAATGAAAATACTTTAAATATTTTTAACAACAACAAGAACACGTCTTTGCTATTTTGCTCAGACTGGCCTCAAAATCATATCTATATTCCTGCCTCAACTTCTCCAGTGCTAGGATTACAGGTGTGTGCCACGAATCCTACAATTTATCAACATCTATTTTCAATAATGCATTGCTCTCCTTTTAATTAAGAATTTCAAATATGAATATAATGCATTTTGGTCAAACCCACCCTGATTTTCACATTCAAGACTTTCCCTGTTTCTTCTACCTTTTCACACTCCAAACTTCCTGTGTACTTTATTTGTAAATAGCTGTTGAATCAGTTTAGTGTAGCCGGTAAGTTTTGCTGGCCCTGAGAAAACTGACTTTCCTGCTCAGAGCAGCCGTCAGTTGTCAATAACACCTCAAATACAGGTGGGACTTCATGGTATACCTCGCCCATGATGCTGGAGATATTGGCTGGCTTGCTCTTTTGCAAGTCATAGTCAATTGGAGTTCATATGTACAAGTGTGCTATAATTACTGGAAAATACTGTTTTAATCTCACTAGCCCTTATATGATTATATCTTAGTCTTTAAAAGAGAGGCTTTGATATAGATACGCTGTCTAGAGCTGAACATTTCAAAGTTTATTATTTTTCTTCATGTTTATCCATTGTAGGTCTCTGCAATGATTTCACCAAATGCAAAATCAAACTTTTGCAATGATGGTTGAGAGATATGCTAATATTTTGGTATAAAGATGAGCAATTAGGGATAGATTGGCATTACATCTATTTAGCAAAATGATAGTATGCTGTGCTCTCCTACAGCCTATGAGCTGGCCACTCATAGGTTTTGGGCTCAATTTAGATAACCAAACACAAATCCATCTTATGGAGTAGACTTTATAAACAAACAAAAGTGTTGGATATTACCATAACTTTCAGAAAACTAGTGTGCCAGTAGGCATATCTTGCCTTGTAAGTCATTATTATAGCTGGTTAAAACTGTCAATGACACTTACCTCTTGCATAGACCCTCCCAGAACTATGAAAGGTAGATGCCAGGGATGGAGTTTCAAGGTTGGTAACACATTTATTTTTTCATGTCCTGTGACTCGAGTACATGGTGTCTTTATAATACCAATGAATTCTAAAGGGTAACCAAGAGCCAGGCTTGTAATTTGGAGGGAACTCTCTATGGGGGCCCACTGAGCAGAAGAGATGTTGCATACCTATCACTGTATATTTTTATTTGGTAGTCTATGGTATGCTAGAGAGGTATTATCCTTCTGTTACAGAATAAATATTTAAACTAATCGGTGGATGCTCTTAAAATCTTCCATTCCCCTCTTTTTCAATGGTACTGGAACATTGTGGTAAAGGAATATGATGTATAATTCCCACAGAGAGCCAAGAACTTGACAGTCTCTTATTCCCTACATGTATGCCATTTGTGTGCCTCTGCACTAGTCTTCAGCTACTGTATTAAAGAAGCTTCTGATGGAAGTTGAGAAATGCGCTAATCTGTGAGCATAAAAATGAGCAACACTAACTTCTCATCCCCTTCCTATTTAACACCGACTGTCTCATTTTTCCTTTACCCTTCATAGCACTAGTATTTTACCCCTTTCCCTTGAAGTATCACATGGCCAATTACTCGCTCCATGCCTTCTAGAAATAAAGCATTTTAAGCAACATATCCAAAGTGTCAAATCTTACAGCTCCATATGAGAGATAAAAATGCAACATTTGTCTTTATGAACTCAGGTTACCTAACTCAGAATGGTTATTCCAGCTATACCTATTTGCCAGTGAAATTTATACTTTCATTTATCTTTATAGCTAGCTAGCATTCAATTGTCTCTTTCTTGCAAAAAAAAAAAGAAAAAGAAAAAAAGAAACTTATGAGATTTGTTTTGCATATGACTTTTGGGATTAGTATTTGCAATTTGAATATTCAGAACTATGCTATTCATGCTTGTGTCCCTGTGATTATTGGAATTATTTTCACACCTTCTATGGATAATCCAATTTAAGAAACATATCCAAAGTTTCAGATTTTGCAGCTTCATGTGAGAGGAAAAATACACCGTTTGTTTTTCTGATTTCAGGTTTCCTACATACAGAGAGAGAAAAGGTATATTTCAACTCATGTTTTTGAAGGCTTCAACACATAATTGCTTTCCCTGTCGCTTTAGGTTTGTCTTAAGGTACGACATCATTTCAAATATGTGCAACAGAACAAAACTACTCATATAATTGCTAGGCAACAAAATGGGAGGAAAGGAAAAAATGAAGGCGGAGGTTTTGAGTCCCACTGTCACCTCTGAGACATAACTTTTTGACATAAAGACCTTCAAGCAATTCACATCTCTTAAAGATTCCATCATCTCCCAGAAGCAGCAAGATGAGAATCAAATATTTACTATGTAAGCCTCCAGGAAGAGACATATTGGTATTTTCGTCTCTGTGAAACAATATGAATAGATTGGCAGTTTTAATTTATAATTAAGGAGTAGACTCCAGATACAGAACTTAAAACTGAAAACTCTTGAATGAATAGTAGAGATTTGACCATGACAGTCCTTCTGTAAAAGGAATATAAAATATCTGTATTAAGAAAATGTTTATGATTTATACTATCGAATAATTTGATATTTTGCTGAGGTAGAATTTGTGAAAATGTGTGTGTGTGTGTGTGAGAGAGAGAGAGAGAGAGAGAGAGAGAGAGAGAAAGTTTGAAATACTGCAAAGTTAATGTTACTATTCAGATTCATGTTTAAATGTTTAATTTGGTTCACAGGAAATCAATTAAGGGAATGACTTTCCTTATTTCATCTTCCCATAATAATTAGTTTCACAGAATATCATAATTCTTATGTGTGGATTAGTTTGTTGTCAACTTGAAAATGCTTCCATCAGATTGGCCTATAGGCAAGTTGGTAGGGCATTTTCTTGATCAACGATAGATATAGTAGGACACAAATCACTTTGGACATGCCACCCTTGGGAGAGTGACGCTGGTAGTATAAGAAAGCAGAATAAGTTAACTATGGAGCACAAGCAAGTAAACAGCATTGTTCCATGGCCTCTTTAGTCCCTACCTCCAGGTTTCTGATTCGAATTCATCCCTTCCCTCCATTTTGCTTAGATATAAAAGCCAAAATAAACCCTTTCATCCTGAATTTACGTTCATTCCTGGTGTTTATCACAACAATAAAAAGCACACTAAGACACTTGGAACTGTATTCTTCTATCATTTTAAGAAGTCTCATATGGTAAGGCAGTTTGAAAAGCAAACAGCTTTTACTCTAAAACTAATGCTGCTGGTTTATTCTCAATTTGTCTTGGTAAACAGTGCCATATATTTAGAATTTAAGCACTTCTTATTACACACAAAATATTTTATTTTAATGTTCTATAGCTAGAGTTCATATTATATATAAAAGTTTTACTTTTAAATTAATAAAAACACTTTCTCCAAATTCCATTATGAAAAATAGTAAGCAGAAAGTACAACTATAGCAATATTTTATTAGCTGTCATTAATTAGTATTTAACTTACATGCTTCAAGTTAGTTATAATTAGTTAGCTAATGATGTATATCTTATTAAATCAAACATGGAAATTATATTGGAAAAAGTATTATATAACTAATTTAATTACTAAAATGTAATCGAATTATTATTTAGTATCCAATGTTTTGTTACCTATCATAATAACAGCTACATAAAATTATTTTTCCAATAGTTTTATCTGTGATGTACTTAAAGTTGAATTTGCATATATAACTGTATGCATTTATACAAAATAGACTCTGCCTAATGATAGTCAACATTTTTATAAGTTACTTTTTCATATAGAAAGACTTTATTTCTGTATACATAATTTGTGGACATTAATTGAGTTAAGGAAATGATCTAACGAATATTGTACATCATTAATTTCACCTGCCACCCCAAAATCAATGTATTTCAATATCATTTGCAAAATCTTCATATAGTGATGGACCCATCTTTTTTCTAAACAATCCCTGATCTTTAAAATGTTCTATAATTGTCTTCTAATTTATTAATGAAAGTTGAATTTAAGCTTAGCCTTGGTATTTTCTGATTAAGTGAAAGCAAAAGTGTGTTTTCTGTTTTGATTGCTGCTCCAGAGAAGGAATACTCTCTTTAGTTCTGGTTAATCTTAAGTGTTGGCAATAAAGAAACAATTAACCCAAATATAAAGTAGCACAGAGAAACTAAAACGTCTTTATGGATCGCTTGAGGAAGACCTATTTAGCTTTTTCTGTTTTTAATTTTTACCAATGAGTATATAATGTTTTAATATACCAATGAGTATATACGTGTTTTTACATTTTCTTTTGCAATACAGCTTATTTGTAGTGTTAGCATTTAAGGATTGAAAAGGAGAAAAGGAAATATTAATATAAATGTTCTAAGGGTTAGCAGAAACATGACTCTAGAGAATTCCCAGGAATCCACAAGGATGACCCCAGCTAAGACCCTATGCAATAGAGGAGAGTGGGCCCGATCTTGACTTGCCCTGTAGTCAGACTGATGAGTATCTTAAATGTCACCATAGAACCTTCATCCAGAAACTGATGGAAAAAGCCAGAGAATCACATCAGAGAACTGGACTGAGCTCCCAAAGTACAGTTGAAGAGTGGAAGGATTGAGAATATGAGCAAAGAGGTCATGAACATGATGGATTCACCCACTTAAACAGTTGATCTGAGCTAATAGGAGCTTACCAACTCCGGCTGGACTGGGAAGGAACAAGCATAAGATCAAACTAGTCCCTCTGAATGTGGTTGACAGCTGTACGACTGGGGCATACTGAGGGGCCACTGGCAGTGGCGCCAGGATTTATCCCTACTTCTTTTACTGACTTTTTTGGAATCCTATTTTCTTTGGCTGTATACCTTGCTCAGCCTAGATAGATATAGTAGGGAGGGCCTTAGACCTTCCACAAATCAATATGCCTTACCCTCTCTGAGGATTGGATGGGGGTGGGGTGGGAATGGGAGGAGAGGAGGGAGTAGAAACTTGGATTGGTAGTTTTTAAAAATCTAATAAGTTAAATTTAAAAAGAAGAAAATAGTAAAAGCAAGAAAAAATAAAAATGTTCCAAATTATTTCTCTATGCAATTTTAAATATTCCATATAAATTTATATATAATTTGTTCCCTTTATTTTGACTATTTTTATTCATTGGTAATTTTGTACACTTGTACAATTATTTTAAAATTGTCAAAATTTTCACAAATTCTGAAGTTAATACTGGCTGTGTTTCCACATGCCCCCACGACATTCTCATGCTCAATT
This sequence comes from Bramus lutescens, assembly GCA_001685075.1. Lineage (NCBI taxonomy): Eukaryota > Metazoa > Chordata > Mammalia > Rodentia > Cricetidae > Bramus > Bramus lutescens. Next base: position 99,958 of record LOEQ01006519.1, on the reverse strand, counting down.
AGAAAAGGGCCAATATTTAAGAGTTGGCTTTATTTCAAATTTCAACCCACAAATGGTATTCTACAGTAATTGATGCTTTTTGGACATATTTTTTAAAAGTTAAAAAGATAATTTGAAAAGATGAAATATTCAAATTCAAATAACTCAATGTCAATTCAAATTCAGGCTCTCCTATATTAGTTTATATGTCCAAATGTAAACTAAGTTTGTACAGTCGGCTTTGCTTAGCATCCAGATTGTAAGACTACTATAGCCCATAGTTAGTATTAGTAATCATTCAGAGCATACAAAACAGGAACACAAGCTGTCTGAAAGACATAATTAGATATTTTTATGTGATATAAATGTAATCATCTGTCTATTCTAGAATAATGATATTTGAGCATACAGAACACCATCCAGTGTTTCACACTTGCAAAATTTCTTAAAAGCCTCATTTCATATGCAAAGGTCATTATTTTCTGAAATTGTCCACAGTGAGATTATAAGTTTTGAAGACAAAGCATTCATGGAAGTCCAAAGATACTGGATATAAAGGTACTGCAAATACTACACACACACACACATACACACACACACACACACACACATATATATGTGTGCATATAAAGCATATATCTCACTCCTGATATTAAGGTAGTATATTGGTATATTGTTTGTATAAACAAAAGAATATAATTTTTTAATAAAATCATTAATCAGGAAATAAACTTCATTTTTGTTCAATTTATTTTTGCTAAGGTCAATTCTGTAAACACATATTTTGCGAACATTCAGACATCTGTATTATATTTCTTATTCTATTTAATTATGATACAAAAGTCTCCTTGTACATCAGGGAGAACAGAAAATTGTACTCTGAAATTAATATGACAAAATATTTTTGTCATGATGGTTAAATATATCCTGTGTGTACATAAGGTAAAACACATCATTTGTTCCAAGGCATTAGGCTCTGACACTAACAAGTAGTTATCTTTCTACTACTTGAATACGAACAAATACTACAGGTAGTAAGTAAATAGTAATGAAGCAAAAATATAAAGTGGACTATATAAGTGTCATTATAGAAAGTATTGCTCCTTGCTATATGATAGACACTAAAATTAGTGACAGAGTCAAGAAGATAGAGTGTGTTTTCTGTCACTATAATTTTTATACTGTTCATATTTATAATATGGCTAATATGGATATTGAAAACAGGACCATATGCAATACGGCAATCATTTTATTTCGAGCAGTGTTCCCATATCCTTGTACAGTTACTGTGTCTGTGTGCTATTCTCTACTCTATTACATGATTTTTTTCATTTGTTTGTGTTTTTGAATCAGGGTCTAACTGTATAGGTTTTGATGGCCTGCAACTTTCCATGTAGTTCATTTTGACCTTGAACTCAAGTAAATCTTCTGGACAAGTGCTGGGATTAAAAGTGTGTGCTGTCAAACCCAGCTAGGATTTGGATTTTATAAACGTTAGTTATCACTCTCACAAAACTTATGAGACCCTAATGGGCATTTATTACTCTTCACAAATTCAAATATACGTGGCTTTGGACATTTTAATAAAACTAAAATTGAAAATATTATTGCATAATTTTTATTTACAGTTTTTTATCATTTTATAATAACATAACATCAAATCTTTCCATCAATATATCTTGGCTTTAGAGAAATTTAAAGTATTCAAATGCATTATTATGTAGAGAAATAAAGATCAAATTTTATTCATGGGATTATCTAATTGCAGAGTAAGATGAAATCCACTAATTGATCATATCTAAGGTTTAGCTATTCACTTTACTGGAATTTTGGCTTTTGTCTAACAAATGAAAGCAGTTTGAGTGACATCACATATAGGCACACAATTGCCAAATAGAGTGCCCTTTATATTTAATATATGAATACAAAATTATCAAGAAAAGATAAATGTGTTCACTGAGCATAAAGAAAATTACATTCTTTTAAGTACCTTGTATTACCTTTTCCAAGGTGTGCTGAAAATATGAAGCAGGTCGGAATGTTCATTTTATGTGGCTCTCAAGTTCCTTCTCTCATAAAAGTAAAGTGAGAAACAGTAAATTATTGTGAAGTTTGGTAATAAGAACAAAGAAGGCATATATTTATGACAAAAAATATTGAATAGCATTTAGAGAAAATATTTAGAAATTCACTTGACTTGATTTTCTTAACTGGTGTAAATAAAAACGATTTGTCAATAAAAGCCTATTCCTAATTTCTGTCTTTTTGCAATTCTTTTCAAATGTATTTAATTTCATCTGAACAATTTAGAATATGATCTTATCACATAAACCCTTTTTAATCTTGCATTATCAGAAGTACTTTCTAGAAGTGCAGAACGCTATTAGCTGTAATTGTAAGCAAATATGATGTAGTTGGCCCACATGTATTATAAATCTTTTGTGAAACAAACAACCATTTGTTTTTATTTTGACTTCTTTGGGAAACTGAAGAATCATAAAGTAATTTAAACTCTTCCAGTCGTATTTTTTTGTTGAATGCTCCTGATTAGCCATTTCTCAGCCATTTGTATAAAGAGACAAATATCTGATTTTTTTCAAAGAAAACCTAATAATTTACCTG
>LOEQ01006519.1:23666-39580 GCA_001685075.1 Bramus lutescens | reverse complement strand
AATGTAATCTCTATGTATCTAAAGAACCTGATTAGTCTAAATATAAATGACAAATTTAGATGATTATTGATCTATATAATTTTCAATTTCTATCTAATTTAAAGATTAAGACAATAAACAATTGTGCAATAAATGAGGACAATATGATCTCCAAATATAAATAATGTATAAATATACATTGCAATATGGTAAATATATCAATACAATATATATATTAATACATAAAAATGTTTTAAACAGAGGTAGAAGCATGCATATGATAGTCAATATAATTTAATTTTGTGTTAATATATAAGAATCGATACCAATATAACTTTCTAAAAATAATAATTTATAAGTACCAATCTATTCAAGTATATTGTTTAACTGTCTGTCATTTTAAAAGACTAAAATAAAAAGAACATTCTGAATAGATAGTGAATCAATATCATACACTTTCTCAGTGAATTAACTGTTCCTGTATACTAAAAATTAATGTGGAGTTTTTACCTACTGTTATCAAGTACTTATCTCTTGAAACCTTTTAATCAACTGAGTATCACCAATGCAAAAACAGAACCCAGGTATATCAAAGAAGAGAGGTTCTTCTTTAAGGTTTTAGGAACTAGACATAACCATAGCAACAAGAGGCACTCTTAATTAGGCTTTAGTACCTCTGCTTTATTTTCCATTGCAGCAGAGGTTTACAAATGGCACAATCAAAGGCTTTGTTGGGAATATTGTGGTGTGTCAGCATAGCCATGGTGGGTGTTATAATGAAGTAAATTTAAATTTATACAGGAAAAATCAGGATAAGTAGAAAGCCACTTTATATGCAGTAACTCAATTCTGTGCTAAAGACACCCATACTTCCTGGAATAAGAATTATTGATATTTGAAAATAAAAAGAAATAATCATCATGCAAAATTCCAGTTTTTATGAAGTTTATATATTTTAACATATGTTATATATATGCTAACATCATAAATACTTGAAATTTACATGATGAATATTTGATTTTTATGAATCATATACATATGATCTTTAGTCTTTATAATGGATTAATAATGTTATGCATGTCATTCATTTTGAAAGTAATTGTATAATTTGTTAATTCCCCTTCTTTATGTTTATTTTAGTATGCAAAATAATTTGTTTCATTTGATAATTTTATATATGTACATCATTATATTCTTATTGATCTCTGCCAAAGACCCTCACCCTATTTTGGTGGTCTTTACTCTTTCTCAAATCAAAATAGTCCCCATTCTGCTTTCGTACCATGTATATTCCCATATCTTGCAAATTTGCTCTTTCCCTCCCTAAGGACTCTTCTTCCTTCCTGATTGACGACCATANTTCCACACTCCCCTGCATGGTTATGTGTGTATGTATATTCATATATAAGAAAAACAAAATAGTAATACAGTATTTCTCTGTCATAGTTCTGCATATTGTGTTTAAAAGTGATGTCTATTTTTACTCATTTACTTAGAATTATGATTTATTTTTTTCATATCAGAATAAAATCCCATTGTGTGTTTATACCACATTTTCTGTATCCATTTACCTTTTTATAGACATCTAAACTGGTTTCATTTCTTAGCTATTCTTCAGAATATAGTTTTCTACTTTCTAAATGGGGACATATGTGTTTTCATTACTTCCTCCAATAACTCATATATATCTTTTATTTCATTGTTTCTCAAAGCAGAACAATCTTCCATATGAAGTACAGATATGTTTAAGGACATTTATTTAATCAATATTTGGTGGATTTGCATGTTAATTAATTCAATGCACAATTTATTCATCCATGAGTGTAAAAATGTTTAAAAAACATTTTATGTTCTAGAAGTTTTAACAGAGAACATCGGGAAAGTATGACTAGATTGGTCTTATTAGCTCTGTGCCATGACAATATTGTGATGTTAAATAAATTATATTGAGGCAGATAAATTTAAGATGAATTAAACACAATAGAATGTTCATTGACTATTCTGACAGCATTCTGGAGGAGCATCTAATTCAGCCTAGGACATTAGAGCATCAAAATTCATCATTCCTTGATCTTAAAGTGAATTAGGGCTGATGAACATGATAATTTGAATAGCGGGGATCGGAATGAAGACAAATACATTTTAAACAACTTATACTTTATTTTCAGTTAACTGGTAATAACCCAGTAGCACACTCTCAGATTCAAGCTTTAGAAAAAATACTCTATTTACTAGCAGCTATATGAGAGAAGAGTGTGCTGAAAGAGCATCAGAGTAGTCCAGACAAGCAGAAATATACGTGAGTATTTCAATCACACAAATTAGGCCTAAATTGGATACAAAACTATGGATACACAAAATATAACATGGTTCCTAGATGCAGAAGGGCAGTGAGATATAAAAAGTATTTCTAATGAGTACGTTTGTTTCCAGAGTTCTCAACCTTCCTAATGCTAGGACCCTTTCATACATTTCCTCATGCTGTGGTGACCCCACCCCAACCATGAAATTATATTTTAGTAATAAAAACTGTAATTTTGCTACTGTTATGAATTGTAATACACATTTTTGATATGCTAACACAAAGGATTTGTGACTCATATGTTGAGAACCAGACCAATGAAAACAGTGTAGTATTAGATAATGATGATTCCCATATGACAAGGCTGTTATATTCAAAAGAAATGAATGGTTTATTTTTAAAATGCAAATTTTATGGTTTGTGATTTATATATTTAATGTGCTATCACATTGCCATGTTCTTAGTAAAACATGGCATTGTAGGAAATATAAAGGTGTAAAGACCTAGAGGTACTTAAAAAACTTTCAAGATTACTGTTTGGGTTGTTGTAGATGGCTGTGTTACCAACAAGATTGGGAATACCCCAAAAAGTAACAGTAAGAGATGAAATTTACAAACCAATATTTTTTTGTAGAATTTCTGATAAAATCTGGGTATTTAATGCTATTAGATCTGACAATAACATGTCAGAGGTTGATCATATTTCATTACCATTTATTCTGTAGCTTAACCACACTATTTATTTTTCTTGGTAAAGCATTATTTTAAATCATAGACATAAATGTTCCACACACTTTCCTCTAAGAGCTATGCATAAGGATGCTTAAAACCCTTTAATATGGGTTATGAAAACAGTCATTTTTGCATGCATAACTGTCAGGGAAGGATAAACATTCACCCTTTTGCAATGTATGCTTTCATCTTACTTTTTTCTTCCTTGAAGCACTTTCTTTTCTCCATGTCCAATCTGCAGCCTGCTTATTCCTTCCATATTTGTGCCTACACTTAGTAACTGTTCTATTTTTTGCTTCAGTATAAGACATGACTTTCACCAAGAAATATTAAGATGCAGAATTAATGCGACACAAAAACAGAATATTAAATAATTATTAAGTTCTAATATATTTGATATGAAACAGAAATGTGAATATGCCACAAGAATATAAAAAGTTTGCCACCATTTTGAGTCATTAGATTACCAGATAGTGGAGAATTTGTATAGAAATAGTGTTTCAAATTTTTAAATAAAACAATTGCCTAACTTCTTATATGTCTTAATCAGCAAAAATACTTAAAGCGTCCTTTATTCTTTCTCATCAAGCACATAAAACTCCATGTTATTTAATAACTCATTTTCTTATTGAGAAAGAATTTAATGCAACAATCCTCCTTAAACAAGCATTAGAGGATGCAATGGAGTATCTTGTACTCTTTATTAGAAAATTTTTGACTATTTTTGACTTTATAGAAAATACAAACCCCTAGTAATTTTATGTAGAATAGTGACACCATTCTTCTCATATACTATCAAGATGTTATCTCCAGTAAACCACCTAATCAGCTCACAGTTTTTAACAAAATCAATATATCATATTTGCTTTATTAAGTTGTAAAAGAATCTCACAGGAGAGTGTTACTAAAAATTACAGATGACATAATCTTTTCACTTCAAACCAAAAGATGGACAGTTGACGCTGCCATGAAAATCCTGCTGCTTCTGCCCTCTTTAACCATTTTTCAAGATATATTTTGTCCTTTTCAATATCCTGGGTGTAAAGACTTTCATTAATCTACAAGTGAGGAAATAAATAACCATGTCAATGATCTGGTGCCTGAATGTTAATACAAATTAATTTTTATTGCATCATTCTTTTAGTTTTCCTATAGTTTTCTCCTGTTCTTCCCTTTATTTATTTTTCTTTTCTAATTGTTACTACTCATCACAGATAATAACTAAGAACAATAATTAATACTTTTCCTTCAAATAAAGACATCTTTAAGCATTCTTAAAAGCTAAACCAAGAAGCCCATGATTGTCATTGTTTAGAAGATAGTTTGATTTTGTGTCTATTATATTTTCTTGTTTCCATTAAGAATGAGTGGACAAGATGATAAAAACCATCATAAAGATGGAGGATTGCTATTGCAGATCAATTAAGTTTTATGATATGGGAAGTCCTTCTGTATATGTGTTGCTTTTATTGGTTAATGAATACAGAAACTGCTTTGGCATGTAATAGGGCAGAACAGAGCTAGGCAAGAAAACTAAACTGAATGTGGGGACAAAAAAGGCCGAGTCAATGAGAAGCCATGGAGCCGCCAGAGGAGAAAGATGCAAGAGGTCAACCGGAACCTCACGGGTAGGTCACAAATAGAAAATAGTAGAAATGGGTTCATTTAAGATATAAAGTAGAAAAGGACAAGAACTCCCAAGGAAATTGGGAGCATGGGGACCTTGGGAGATGGATGAAGTGGAGGGAGATGCAGGGCAGGCAGCCAGGAAAAATGTAGAACTCAACAAAAATCAATTTAAAAAGGGGGAAAAAAGCTAGCTAGCAATATGTTTATGTGATTGGCCAAGCAGTGATTTAAATAATATAATTTCTGTGTGATTATTTCTAGTCAAGTAGTCAAGGTGGTTGGGAACAAACTTGCAGCCCCAAACAACAGTTTCTAATGAAGTGAACAGTTCAATAGTGTTATGATTTTCATCATTGAATTCGTAAGGCTTTCTTCAGCAAGATTCTAGAAGCTCGGTGAAGTTCTTGTCTGTGAATCTACCTCTAAAGAGACTCTTTTGGAGTGACATAAATCAGAACAAGTGTCTGACACACAGTGTTTACCGAATGATATTTTCTAAACATAAAACTGTGAATGACTGCTAATAACCATATTATTCTTTATTTATAGAAGATAAATATTAGTAAAAAATGATATCACACCCTTATTAGGATGCATTGTTTTTTATTTCAGTAAAGTTCTCATTTGACATAAAGTTACTTTTTCAGCATTTATCAGGCTTGACTTCTCATGTTATTTTCTTTCCTTCTGTTGTTTCAGTGTGAGTTGTTGCAAATAATGTACATTAATTGCTTCTTATAAAATGAATGAAGGAAAACATCTTTTGGAGCTTTGAAACATGGAGAATGTTATGGAAATTCTTTAAAGCAAAGGTCCTTCATATGTACAGCAGAAATAAACAGATTAAGATGTGGAATATAGAAGTACTATCTACTTACCAACACGTGTGCCTATTTTTCTGTCAATGTATGTATCTATATGGTGACCATGTACAGTAACTCGAACATTTTAGGCTCTTAAGAAATATTAGCTTTTGAAGCGGGAAGAGGGAGAGGTTTAAATGATGTAAATAGAGTTACCCATGTGTGACGTCTCAAAATAAATGTAAAAATAGTTTTAAAACAGATATTTGTCATCTACTCTTCCATATTGTGTACTTTTAGAAAATATTGGTTATGTCTGTGGAGGCTGTGCATTGCAAACTTTTGATGATTGTGTTTCGTATAACACACAATGGGAATGATGCAATAAGTAATGCATTATATGACTTGTCAGGATAAATATAATGACCATCTATTTTTATATAACACTTCATACCAGACATTATTTTCAAAAAATAAGCACTTAAACTAACAAGATGATTTTTTAAAGAATATATTTAAAATACTTTGTTCTTATTCTATTATAATGTAATTACATCATTTCCTCATTATATTTCCTCCACCCAAAGCATCCCATATGCTGGGTAACTTCCTATATCCTTCACTACCTTGACCTTAGCAGAATCCCTTGTGATGGAAGACATAGATAAGATACTGACGGTTTTATGTTAACTAGTTTTGTTATCATATTCAAGTGAGTGGATTTTGAATTCTGGTTTATCATTAGCTGAATCTATGAGCAAAATATCTTTTTGTTAATTGAAATCTGAAGTCATTAAAAGTGATGTGACTGGTTGGATAAAATTAAAATATACTTTGTACAAAACGTGATAAATGAAGTTAACAGTATGGATTTCATCAGGTTGAGAATAAAGCACGTTACTTATGTTGTTTGAGACATGCGGAATATCTGAAGATAACTCTTAATAATGGCAGAGCACAAGGTATATTTGATTTTATTCCATAAATTCCCTAATTACATGTATTGATGAAGCATTTACAAATTATTTATTATATATAAGACACTGAGACAACATATATGTTTACATGACCTCTCCCAGGAAGAAACTTACTGTTTGGTGATAAAAAGGTGGGAGAGGAGATATATTCCTTAACTCAAAGACTGTCAATTTTTAACAGAAGGACTTTAAATGACACTCTTTAATAAACTGATAACCATTAAAGATAAACATTTAAGGTAGTGACATTAACTGAGCTATCAGATATAGCACATGTATTTGTTTGTGGAGTGCAGAATAATAGCAAAATGTCAGTGACAGGCTATAGAAATATCAATTGTGAAATTCTTCAGAATATTAATATAATGAGACATTAGATACAAAGGGAAGTTATAAAAAATTCTTTTGAACTCTAGGCATAGAAAATACAGCAGAGACCACATAAAAGTGGCCTCTTGTCCTAAATTGCGGGCCTAGGTTAATCCCAATGAGAATGATAAGAAAATGGCAAAAAAACAGAACAGATCACATGTACACGAACACACCCACTCAACAGATAACGTAATTAACTAATGACTACAGCAAATAAAAGGAAATTAACACAACTGCAAAAAAAAAATAAAGTTCATTTCTAATGAGAAAAGCATAACTAACTTACTTGGATTTGTAAACATCAGAAATCCATATTATTATTTCTAGATATATTTTAATAAAATTTTATGCTTTCTATTTAGTTTGAAATAATTTGGTTAATATTTTATATTTTTCAGATGATCTGTTTTCCATGAATTAATTATTCACAACTATATTTTCCAAAATGATATTAGTCTGAATTTTGAAAACAATTATACTTAATAACCATCAAAATTATGATGTTTATATTTTTTTAAAAGCAGAATATTTTGTGTAGCTTTGCTTGGAATTTATTTTTGTACTTACAGCTTGTTCAGTACTATCAGGATGCTCATGGAATTTTTCAAAATATTTGACTAGATTTTTATTTAATATTCTGACATGAAATTGATTTATGTTCTATGCCATACATTTGTATAACATTTATAATAATTTCATAAAAGAAGTTCAGATTTCATATTTTCAATACTTTGCAATAACTTCATAAGATCTGAAATCTTTAATTTCTGAAAAGTGTCCAAATGTTTGCTGTTAAAATTATAAAAGCTTGATGCTTTATTTTAAATTTTTTCACGTCTGTCTAGAAATCCCATGACATAATAAAAATGTCTCAGAATTAAAAAAAAAAAACTGTGTTTACCTTTCAAGATGATCAACAGTTTCTATTTTAACATTGAATTTCTGATAATTCAAAAATGTATTAGTTATAGATAGCTATGATGAATACAGAGGAGAATGATAATACCATAAAGATAAATTTAAAGGCAAATATAGCACATAATCAAGATTTTTGTTTCAAAAAAGTGCAGCAGAGTTTATTTTTGAAATGGCAAATGGACAAATAATATAATTTTGAAAGAAAAAAGCAAAATCTCTATCATAGTATATACTGTAGTTAACGTCAGGTAAATTAATATGTAATAATAATATCAAATTAAGAAAAATTTGGAGAAAACTTTATGTGAACTTTTATGTATACATGCAGAGGAAATTGTTTATCATTTTAACAGTTATGGAAGAAATGCATGCTGTAAAAACGCTAATGCACATAACTATGTCCTTTGCACCAATAGGTGATTTAAATATTCCAATGACTAACATTAAACTCAAGTATTTCAACATACCATAGTGCAAATTCTACTTTATCCTGTCATCTGTATGTCATATTTAAATGATGCATTTTTGTTTTAACAATTTGAAATACAGCTTCTTTTTCTGCTTTTGACTGCCTTTTGTAGAATTTCCCCCAGCTGCCAGTCCAAATTTCTCACCCAGACTCAGGGACTCTCATCACCTATCCAACAGGGTATTAAGGCTGCCAAGTTGGCATCAACTCTCTTATTAGCTTCATGAAGACTTGATATAGAAGCTGTCAACACTTCCTCTTTGGAATCTGTGTGACTGTGAAGAAAGATCACAATTTAGTCAAAATAATCTTGTCCACTTACAGTTAAGAAAATGATGTTTTGCGAAAGAATTTTCCTGTTTTTATAGTGTTCACAAATATAAAGTGCTCAATTACTTGTGTTACTATTTCTGTTGGAACTTAATGCAGTGATTCTGACACAGCTGAGGAAGAGGGGGAAAAACAGTGATTTCCCTAATAGGATTTAAAAAAGTAAAGAATATGTAACCAATAAAATTTGAACCCACACAAGTAAAGCAGTCATTGCCCCTATTTGTGGGAATTGTTACACAAATATCAATAAGAAAATCTCACAATTTTCCTATTTTAAAAATAAGAGCTATAAAACAAATTTGTTTAAGTTCTATGTTGTTTTATACATCTTATATACTACTTGAGAATATTCTCAAAATTGATAAGTCATTTTAATCAAATTATAAATTATTAAATATGGGGCCTTTATAGGGAGAGAAAAGATAATTATTATTACTTTTGAATAAGCATTTGGAATTCATACTCCCTTAGTATTCTCACCAGTAAAAAATTGAATTTTCTCATCTATTTCAATGATATTTAATTAAAGGGAAGTACCTGAATGACAGTGGTTGGAACTTTATTTTATAAGAATTCTAATTCTCTACAATCATTAAAAATGTCCCTTGATAAATGGCTCTGGGATCACATAATGGTGAAAAATAGCAAAGTAATTCAGTCAAATGTAATGAATATCTGAAAGTCTTAGAACCATATACTTTCCCATTGTCCATCCCAAGGCTTCTAGTAATATTCATAACATTTATCTTGTCAAACAAGTGTTTGAACACAAAACTCCATATGCACGTAGTATCCATAAATATTTATTTAGAACCTCATATTATATGGAAAAGAATTTTGAAACTGGTGCTGTAAGACATTGGATATGAGGTATAAAAATCTATTTTTGTGTTAATATGACAGCTCCTATTAACTCTGACAAATAAAAATAGCACTTATTAAGGACACTTTGTGGAAGATACAAAGTTGAATGAGTCTGTGAGCAGGATTCTGTTATGCTTCAACTATATACTGTGGTTTATAAATAACATTACATAAATAAAACACATATAAACATAGTGAGTTAAAGCAATTACTTCTTAGACTTAAGTGGTATTTTGAATTTTATGTTTAGGTAATATTTCTGGAGGCTAAAATGGAAGTACAGGTCTGCAATCCAAAATGCTTGGAAGACAGTTCAGGGGAAGCACAAGCCCAAAGCTTCCTTGAAGACACTGAGTTCACACTTAGCCTGCAAAAGTTAGTGAGAGGCTGTCTCAAGATTAAATGAAAATAAAAATAAACAAATAAGAATAAGTTAATTTGTCATTTCACAAACTTTGTAGTCCACTCATCTGTCTCCTCATATTTCCAGGCAAATATGTATGTGTGTGTGTGTGTGTGTATATGTTAATAATATATCAAATAAATATGTATCTTGATTATTTACCATACCCTACCTTATCTTGATATTTGAATTACGTAAAAAATACCAGAAAATTAATAAATTAATACATAAAATTTTAACATAGACTGTGCTTTACTTTCCCAGCTGCCTAGACATGAATAATCACACAGAAATTTTATAAAGTGCAATGCTGTTTGGCCTATTAGTTTAGGTGTATTCCAAGCTAGATCTTATATCTTAAATGAACCCATTTCTATTGTTTTATATTTTACCATGAGGCTGTGGTTTGCTACCTCTTTCTTCTTGGGCAGCTGAAGGGCGTCATTCTCCTTTGGTAGCTATATGGTTGGTGTCTCCTTAACTCCACCTTCTTTCTCCTTGCATTTGTAGTAAGGAGGAGCAGGCCATATCCCACCACACAGCTAGCTTAACTCCTCAAAATAACCACAAAGAAAACTGTATTAATTAAATTACTACCTGGCTATTAGCTCTAATTTCTTATTGACAAACTCTTACATCTTGATCTAACCCATTTCTATTCACCACGAGGTCTTGGCTTACCGTGAAAGATTCTAACCAGCATCAGTCTCAGGCAGAAGAATCATGGTGTCTGCCACACTGCTCTTCTTCCCAGAATCCAGTTCTGTCTTCCGTGCTTATCTAAGTTCTGCTCTATCAAAATGTCAAGGCAGTTCTTTATTCAACCAATGAAAGCAACACAAATACAGAAGGACCTCCTATACCATGCATTCAGTTTAGTTTTTCCACCTACCTATACTCTGACCTGCCATACACTCAAGTGGGTTTTTTACTAACCAACATTAATAAAGCATTTTTATAGCATACAGATAGAAATCCCACATCATTTCTCCTTTTCTGTCTAAATAAAGAGGAACATTTTAACTTTAACATAGTAAACTTACAAATAGCAAAATAGGTATCAAGCAAGAATTACAGTTATGATATTTCTTTAGTATAAAGCTTCATATCTAATTTATCTTTTATCATAACTAAGAAAAACTATGACTCTAACTGTGTTCAAGTCCAACAATGACCCCAAGAGGATCTAATATTATCTAATTAACAAGGAAGTTCATTGTAAGCAACTTCCAAAACTCTAGAATTCACAGAGCCATCTTGCTGTTCGGATAGTCACACAAACTTCTTCTGTAACATTAGGGAGTCCATCTTCAGCCTTCAGGCTCGTAGTATCTAACAGACTTTTCCATGAAGCAGGAAATTTGAAAGGTTGTTTTGCCTATATTGGCAGTTTGTCAATCACTTTCTTCTGTGTCCTGCAGAATGTCTGGCAGACTCTTTCATGAAGCAGGAACCCTGAAGGGCTATCTCACTTTTTTTATACAAGTTCAGCACTCATTTTTCTGTGGGTCCTGCATGTCCAGTTTATACAACATAGCATCAAGCAGTTCAGGAAAGAGCAGTTTCTTGCCCAAATGGCTAGCTTCATCACATTGAAGGCAAATTCCATATTGAGTTTCTTCAATGCCCATTAACCTGTCTAAAATAATTGGTGCTGTCAGAAGCAGACATGTCTCACTGTCTGAGAAAAGTATAAGTTCTTAAAACATTTGAAATGCCATATCCTATATATCTTTGAAGTGTGGAACATTATCTTTCTAACTGAAATATATCTCTGTATAACTCAAAAACCTAACTAGCATAATTAAAATTTTAATTATTACTGAAAACTATCTATTAATCTTTATTTCTAAACTATACATTGCATTTTTAAATAAAGTACAAAAACAATATCTTAAATAAGAATACACATATTCTTATCAAAGTTATTATTAGAACATATACACAGTGTAACAAAATCAACCTTAAATTTTTATCAATAGACCAATATCCATACCAATGCAAAGTATTCGTCTCTATATCATATACCCCATACTTTTTTAAATAAATTGACTGTGATCATAATCATTCATAACCAACCCCTTTAAAAGGAAAATACATATTTATAAACTACCATTTTGGAATTTGGGCATAGTTCTCTCCAAACTGCTTCCTGTTCTTTGAAAGGTGAAGCATTTTTAAGGTTCATGGAGACATTTAAGGGGGTCCTGTTCAATCACCACATTATCCTGGAAGGATTCCACAGGTTCCCATCCTCTGTGGAAACAAAAGAAGAACCTCTTTTCCAAGTAGAATGGCCTTAGAATCAAATTTTGAAAGCGAGATACCTTTAAAATATATGTTGGTTTGGCTTAGCAACCCCCACAATAAAGTGTCTCTCTGCAGTTAGCTCATTAACAGTCAAAAATTCAATGAAAACATAATAATATACATAGTCCAGATTCTCTGTGTATTTTTTATCTTTAAGGTGTTTTTATTTTACTTTTATTGTCTCTTTAAAGACTTTGTTTTATTTTTAAAATTATTTTTATAACAGTTTATACTCATTTATTTTCATAAGCCTATGTCCATTTTGTAAACACACTATGACCCGTTCAGAGGTTGATTTCTGTCTGAATCTGTATCTATTGCATATCTCTAATCCTTTTTTGATCACTGTAGTAAACTGCTAAGCAGGCATGACTATGACCAGAGTGGCCTTTTTCCCAGTTGGTTCCGCCCTGTTCAGCTTTCTAATATGGCAAAGGCCAATTTACTATCAGCTCTGAGAGCCATTTTTACCACTCCAAATCTGGGTAACAGTTGGTCCACGTTGCCACCAAGTAAATTTCAGCACATGGCGCACAAACTCCATTCAAGCATCACTTTCCTAAAAAATCCAGAGCCATTTATGCAACCAGTACGAAACAGGAAGCTGTTTCTTAAAGAAATCAAGCAGTTTTGTTGCTAATGCTGAGTCAGGAAGCCTTCTGTTAAAGGAGCCACACCTCTGCATGCCACCAGAAAACAGAGCCTATCTGAGAAACAAACAAACAAACACCAACGCAGTTACCAAACAATTGTGCTTGGATCCCATTTTTGTGGGCCTAGAAGCTCTCTATTTTTATGCTAAAAAAGCTTTTTTTAGGTCTTATGTGGATTCATGCCCTACAGTGGGCATCATTTGTAAAAGGAAATTATGCTTTATTTTGCCAGCCACTCAGACATGAATAATCACACAGAAGCTCTATTAATTACAATGCTGTTTGGCCTATTAGCTTAAGCATATTCCTAGCTGGCTCTTATATCTTAAATCAACCCATTTCTATTATTTTATATTTTTGCATGAAGTTTGTAGTTTGTTACTACTTGGGTGGCTACATGGCATCTTTCTCCTTTGGTAGCTACATGGTGTCTCCCTGACTCTGCCTTCTTTCTCCTTGCATTTAGTTTAGTTTTCCTTCCTACCTATATTCTGCCCTGCCAGAAACTGAACAAGCTTCTTTATTAGACAATGGTAATAAACCATATTCATAGAATACAGAGGAAAATCCCACATTAACAAAATAAAAATGTACTTGTCTGATTGTATTTAATTTAGTGGCTTATAAAATTGTTTTAACATTGATGCTCTTCTCATGGCTCAATGTATTCTCATCAGTGATGTCCCCTTTAATCAATGTCATTGACATCCATTTTAAGATATCCATGGAAATTTTGAACTAAGAATGCTGAGTCACTATATGGATAAATGAATTTGAGCTATCTATATAGTCAAAACCCTTGGCTACTAGGTTAATATAAAAAAAAGTTTAGTTATACTACATTGAAATAAACTTTGAATTCAATGTACGAGTACATTTTAAACTAATCTATCCTTGTGCTATATTCCTTCCATGTTGGTTCCTTTAATAGAGTTCTAAGTCTTATAAAATCCTTCCTTGATGCATATATATTTTCTCCTTTCAATTTTTAAAAAGTGAAATAAATAATGTGACTGTGCCGCAGCATTTTTACAGAATCTAATATGTATTGTTGTCTCCATCTTTAAGAGTTGACTCACCCACAGTAATGTAACACCAATTTGATTCAGTGACTCACTTTAATTCACACTTTTCAACATTTTCATTTCAGTTTTAATACAAACAACCTTATATTTACAGTCAGAGATTGTTCTTTTGCCTAATTTGTAACTGTATAATTATATTAGGCAATAAATTAGTAAATATAGGTTTTAGAAAAAGCACATCAGACTCTAGACACTGGTCAAGGGAGAATGGTAAAAGAGTAAGCATGCATTTTAGTTCAGGGAAGTACTTTTTTTTAAATCTCCAGTTGCTATATACTTCTAATACATGATCCTTTGTAAGTACTCTCCTTTCCCAGTCACCTTCATTTAAGCATTGCTTTCTGCCTGAATGAGTTCTTTCTTTCTTCTCTGAGGGCCCTTCCTTTAGGAGAAAGCTTACTTCCTGTTTTGTCTAGGAAGGTGAACATTTTTGACATGGCTTAAGCAAAGGAGAGGTAAAGTTACCTCAACATTGCTTCTCTACTTTCTCTATGCTCCAGCTTTTATATTGTAAAATTCATCCAAAATTATTTCACAGGCTAATACTTAGTCTAGAGAAGATACCTTATAAATATCATTAACAATAACATGCTTGAGAGTGACCCTAGAAGTTACAGTCTCTGTAAGATTCTCAGAGTATTCCACTGGACACCAACAAAAAAATATGAAAAGATTAAAGTTTGTGAATTGTGGTGTCTTAAGGATCTACTTTTCCACCATAATTTATATATTGGCAACAAAGACACACATAACTGTAACATAGGCCAGGGACAAAGAACTTGCCTAGAATGTGCAGGGAAGTAGGTTCCTTCCTCAGTACTGCAAACAAATAATTAAATAAGAAAACTGTGAACAAATATAAATCTCTATGACAATGATTTTTGGGATGTTAGATTATAGATAACTCATTCTTTTTTTGCTTTTGTCAAATTAGAATCTTCCATGGGTCATTCCAGTCAGAGTTCAACAAAGTTCTGTATGCTAGTGGAATAAATAAATGAAGGAACTAGAACATAGTGCTGAAAATGTGATTTTCTAAATGACAATAAATGTTTTCTTCCATATATAAAGGTGTGTCCTTTATTCTAGGTTAGATTCTTCCTTAACACGTACAGTAAGTTCAGAAACTGCAAATATACCTTCTGATAGAAATCTGCATAGGAAAGGAGGTGATCAATAGTTGCCATGCACCCAGCTTCTCCTTGCTAGTTCCTGGCTCTTCCTTCTAGAGCTAGAAATGTATTCTTACTTGAAATACTTGATTCTTAAAAAAAATGTAGTACATAAAGTCCTCCTGGATACTAGATAGTGTTAGGATGAGGCATGGCTGAAGATTCTGTTTTTCAAATGAGCTTCCTGGTGCTGCTGCTGTTGCTGAACCAGGGATCACAGTCCACATATTGAATTTAGCTCATGTGTATCGACTAGTTTTTACTTGCCACATTTATTATATTTACAATTTTATACTTGTCCACATTTCTCTCTTTACATCTGCTAAAATTTATTTATTAGAATCAACTTAATTTTCTCACTAACAGAAAGAAAGAAAAGAAAAATACCTTACAATAACTTGAAAATGTTAACATGATATGCAAGGTATGTACACTGTGATCTTGGTATAATTTATGATACCAATAAATAAGTATGGTAACAAAATTATCTAAATCTAAACTTTCTCCATGCCAGGATTACTCAGAAAATGACAGCAGCATACAAGCACTATAATCACTTGTTAATTGCTCTATGAGAGAAGTTTGTATGTATGTACAAACATAATGGTTATGGTGGAATTTTTTCCATTCAATGCATTATCCTTGGTGTGGCTTTATAGATTTTTTTAAATTTTTAATTTTTAGTGATTGTAACATGAGGGGCTGGCTTGCTTGTTGGGGTTTTCTGTCCTGCCCAGTTCCCACAGCTGTTAAGCCCCAAAGAAAATCACACAGAGATCTCTATAAGTTATAAAGTTGATTGGACCATTAGGTCAGGCTACTTATTAGCTCTTGTAGTTTATATTAACCCATTATTTTAATCTATGTTATCCATGTGGCTCAGTACCTTTTTCAGTGGGGTAGATCACATCCT
>LOEQ01006518.1:136335-159545 GCA_001685075.1 Bramus lutescens | reverse complement strand
TACCAGAAATTTCATTTCATAGTATTTGTTTAATGTCTGGATCAATTTAACAAAAATTATTTTATGAACATTCTTGTTAGAATGAAAAAGATTCTGTTTTCATACTTAAATACTTTTAAGATTTGTCAACTTCAGGACCTTCTGCATCTTTCAATTTACATAAAATCATCTTATAGAAATATGGATTGGTGGAGTTATTTCATTTTTAGACCTTCCAGAGGTAGGAGAGATGATGAAACACACCTGCCAAATGCTTGTGCCAATCAAGGAACAGCTAATTATCTAGTACTTTAAAAAATATCTTTTAGAGAGTTTTTCCTGTTTCAAATCCAAGTAATGTTACTGCCAATAATTTGTACCAGAGGCATGAACAATTGTTATTAATTTTAATTCTCCCAATGGATGGAAAAATTACCCCATCTCACTTTCCTGTGCCTAAATTGTTCTTGGGAGACTCAGAATGACTTTAGGATTACTTCAGACTTATCTTATTACAGAAAGCATCACAAATGAACCAGAAATTAGACTAGAATTTTGACTTAATGTCTGAGTTACCTTAAAAAATTACCAGTAACAGGTATTTATAGAACATGAATGAAGAAGGATGATGGAAGTTAAAACAGTTTTATCACAACTTGGATTCTATTAAATCTTATCATTCCTGTCCAAGAAATGTGATAATATAATGAAATGATATCTAATGTGAACCAATAAATAAATTCGAAAAACTCATGGAAATTTTCGAGAAAACATAGCATAAAGGAACAATAACAATAAATTTTGATTTTAATAATAAACGGAATTTCCTATTATACTCTTATTTCCTTGGAATTTGATATTTATTCTTCCCTCTTTTAGCCCTAAGGAGCCACCACAGATTTTTGGGTCAGTGAAAAAGAAGGAGCAGGGGAGAGGATAAAGAGGAAAGAAGGAGTAGCACCCAAGTGCATCCAGTGTTCCTGAACTACACCAAGCACTTTGGCAGCATTTTGACTCCCTTCAATAATTTTTATTAGGAGGAGTCATCTCATCCTTTTGGTCCCGAGGCAGCATAGAACAACCTGGAAAATAACTGACCCAAGGAGGACCGCTTCAGGAATGGAAAAAACCCGAGGCCTGCTCTACCTTTTGCTCTTAAGAAAAGAAATCACAGATACCTATGAGAAAATTACCCCTCTGATGACCTCATCAGACCTGAGAGCTGCATCGTATTAATAGCTCTGTTGTACAAAGATGAAAGCTTCAGCCCTGTTTCAGTGCCTTACAGAGCCGGTATCTTAAGTACAAACATAGAAGTGACTGAATAGAAAGTCATTCATTGTCGATAGCTTGGAATCCTATCACTTTCCACGATCTTTTCTTTGCAAAGAATGCATGTTTGATAGCTTGTTACCCCCAAATACTGTTGCCTCCAGGATGCTACCTTTTGGAAGATGTATATACAGTGTCAGGGAGGGTGGAGTCGGCATTCCTGAGAAAACCATTCTGAATCATTGGACAAGGGGATAATATATGATTCAGCTTACTTAGGAAGCATCTTGTATGGTTGTGGGATAAATTAGGTGATTTTTGCAGGGGCTATCCCTCTCCACAATGTTTGATGGAAGAAAATTCGAGGGACTAGAGAGACTACAATTTTAGCTTCCATTGTTCTTTGCCTTCCCGTCTCTCATATAACATTACTAAAAATATATTTAGTTTGTCCTTTTTTTTATCCTGATCACAAATTGAAATTCTTACTATAAAGTAAATATAGACTTTTGGAATTAGGTGTCATGTGAGCCTGAACTGTATACAGCTTCACAGATCCTTCTGCAGTGAGGTCATTGTCCCTGTGATGTATCCTCAGGAAAGTTCCAACTGGCTTTATTTGTATCCTGGTGGCTTGTGAGTAGTCACTGCATTACAACTTGGACAACAAAAAATGGTTGTCTGTTTCACTGAAAATATAAATTGAGTACAAATTTAACTTAAGGTACCAAGGTACCTGACCCAAACTTCCATGGTTCAATAAGTGTTCATGAACTAAAAAGGGCTATATTTAAGAAACAGGAAAAGCCCAGGAATGAATTTCAGCAAATGGCTTAGATTTCTTAGGTCAGAAATAAGCATGCCTACTATTGTCTCAACTTCCTATACAACAGCAGATGCAAACTTCCCTTTGATAGTTTTTGTCTGCCAGCAGCCCAAAGGGTGTTTTTAAAAGACTGGAACTGTACTTAAGATAAGCATCATGGGTGACCTATGGAATGATTTGTCACAGTCTTAACCCAGGAAACACTTAAAAGTCATATAAATCAAGAGATTCCAATCTGCATGTTCATGTTAAGAACACTCCTGAAACTGCCCAGGTCCACATCTGAAAAGCCAAAAAAGCCACATGTGCTATCCAGAATGTGTAATGCTGGAGTTGTAAGGTGTGCCCTGGCCAAGCAGTGGGATAAGACACAGAGTCAGTGGTCCCAAAAATGTGTTGGACTCAAGGGTTTAGATACAGATTCTCTAGTCATTGAACATATCCAATCAAGTAGAGCTCCCAAGACTCACAGCGAATATACAGAGCTCTTGCTCAGATTACCCAAACATGTGCTCTCCTTGCCACACTGAGATGTTTCTCACTGAAAAAGAAAGAAAAAATTGTCCCTAAGCCAGAAGGGGAGGCTTTATACACATGCATGCATACACATTAATGATATTACTGCATAATCACCACCACAATGAAGTTAGAGACCAGGCCTCTCCTTGGCAAACAAATCTTCTCTTTGGCACAACTCAACATGTTTTCGTTTTTATATTTTTAGCTTCTCTAGAGTGCACCACAATTAGAGAGCACCAAACTTTGAAGTATTCAGTGGGTGTTGGCATTTCATCTGCAAAGTCAGGCAGCATTATCTAATATGCATGGCCTCTGTTTCTCTTTTCTACCAAGGTAAGATATTGGACTTCAATGGAAATGGTGAAGATAACTGTTCATCTTTGGTACTATCATTTTCACATGAGAAATGAATCAATCAGACATAGATCACTAAACCTGATGTTGGGTTTGGGTAAATGAACTTTAAGAGTTTAATGAAATTTTCTTTGTTTAAAGTTCCAAGAGAGTTTTTTTTTTTCAATCTTGACAAGATGGCCTAAATTTTAAAGTATTTTGTGCCTGTTCACTGAGATGAGAGGGCAGGTATTTTCTTTACTTATATCATACATATAATTGTAACAATTGACTTTTGAAAGTTTACCCACTTTATACTTGGGTAAACTCAAGTTACGTAAAATGTATTATGCTTTTATGTGCTAGTCAAGTGGCATGTTTATATGCCATGGGGGAATTTGTGTGTTTGTTCTTTGATGAGGAATACTTATATCTGGCTTTATTCTGTTTTGATACCTTCTTTTGATATTGTCTGATGATGATCAATATTTCTGACCCCATAAAATAGGCTTAGAATGGATCTCACATCTTTAATCTTCAGGAAAAATTGTGTAGAACATAGAAAAATTTCTTTCTTTAAGGTTTGGCTGAACTTGTGAGTATAATAATCTGGAATTTCCTTTGTTGTAATGCATTTTATCACATGTTCCAATTATTTAGGTAAAAGATTATTCAAGATTTTAGGTTTACTTGCTGCTTGTGGTCTGAAAGTTTATTTCATTTTGATGTATTTCTAAAAGGAAAGAAAATAATGAGAATATCTCATCCTTTCTTTCTAGTACTAATCTTATTTCAGACATGGTTTATTAAAATTATCATTGAATCTATTAGAAAAAATAAGTTGTAAATATTAAAGACTTCAGTATGAACTTATGAGATATAATACTCTATAAGCTATGACTAATAACAAGGTACAAATGATAATCTATATAATCAAGTTTTCTATATTTCTATAATCAAATTTTTGAAAACTAAATTATAAGGTAAGAGTGAGTGTGATGATGCATACTTTTAATTCAGCTCTAGGGAGGTTGGAATCGGTAGATGCTAAATTTGCTGGTTGGCTAGCTTAGCCTACTTATTAAGTTCCAGGT
Organism: Bramus lutescens; assembly: GCA_001685075.1. Taxonomy (NCBI): domain Eukaryota; kingdom Metazoa; phylum Chordata; class Mammalia; order Rodentia; family Cricetidae; genus Bramus; species Bramus lutescens. The sequence goes on along the minus strand of LOEQ01006518.1, from coordinate 155,522 downwards.
TACTGGCAAATGGAGGACTACCTACACATATATGTACATCTGTACAAACAGACAAACATACATACACAGAAAGAAAGAGACAGACAGACAAGCAGACAGATGGACACAAACACATAGACACAACTATATAGAAGTACACAAAATTAAAAGGTAAATTATATTTAAATAAAATTTGTATAAAGGTACAACATTTTGCTTATCACATAAATATCTCTTTATATTATTTGTCAATTTTATTTTAAAGATGATATAAATGATGGCCAAGGTATATAGGCTGTGCTCAATTGTTCATCTTATTAAAGGCATAACTTGCAATAACACTGTAGAGTATTAAAATTCAAAGAGATCATGAGATTCATTATAGCCCTTGCTCTTCTAGAAAGGAACTTGTACATGAGGTACTACTGGGGCAGATGTTTCCTACACATTCAGCTCTGGAGAAATAGGATAAAAATGGAGAAACATGGAGTAAATGAAATGGAGCCATTCAAATATATTCTATTTTGAACAGTTTTAAAGTAAAAATTTACATTTAGAAGTTATCTATTTTAAATTTATTCCACAGAATGAAAATATGTATACACATATTTATAAGATAGAAATTTCTAGAAGAGCTAAGGTACAGTTACATTTTGAAATAAAGTATTAAGAATGTGGGAAGTACTTGTACACTGCTTGATATTATATACTTTCTTCGATGCACCCATGTGATGATTAAAATTCCCATTGTTGGGACTGGAGTGATCTAGGAGGGTCATCCGTCTATGTGTTACTTTCATTGGTTAATAAAGAAACTGCCTNCCAGTAAGAGGCTAGATATAATGGGCCAGGCAGTGTTTAAATGAATACAGTTTCTGTGTAATTATTTGGGGTAAAGCTAGCCGGTGGCCGGAAGCCGGGCAGCGGGAAGTGGCCCGCAGCTCCTTCTACACTGGAGAGTTGCTATGACACAAAAGATACTGCCTTCTCTTCCAGAAGATCTGGGACTGATTCCCAGGGTGGTAGCTCACAGTGATCTGAAACTCCCGTTCCAGAAACATCTGATGCCTTCTTTGGGCCTTTCCAGGCACCAAGTGAGAAAGTGTTGCAGAGACAGAAATACATACAAAAGATACATACACATAAAATAAAATCAAACTAGACATATATATATATATATATATATGCATACAAATACACCCACACCATATATATATAAGATCTTCATTATTAACTTAAGCCCATTTGGAATAACCAAGAAGATACACCACTGGACATGTCTGGGAGAGTATTACAGAGAGGCTAATTGAGAAGGCCACTTCTAGATCTAAATGAGTTTAGGTAGCAGACAGAATCAGGAGGCATAAAAGTCTTATTGCAGCTGGGCAGTGGTGGTACATGTCTTTAATCCCTGTCTTGGGAGGCAGAGGCAGGAAGATCTGTGTGTTTCAGTTCAGCCTGCTCTACAAAGCAAGTTCCACAATAGCCAGTTATTATTACACATGGAAACTTTGTTGTGATAGAACAAAAGCAAAATAAAACAAATAAAATAGAAAGAAAAAAGCCTTCTGGCATACCCTGTCCTCTGAAGATCACCACCTGTACACTATTGCTGGCCACAACTTTGCTATCCTTTCCTTTGTGTGCTGGACTTTACTGTCTTACAGTATGACTCAAATTATATCCATCTTGCCTCAAGTTGCTTTCTGTCCTCTTTTTGTAATGAAGGAATAAATTCTCCAGCTTAGGAAATATGAACTCATTATGAAACACCTTAAAATAAAAGGAAGATCATTAGGAAAGAGTAGCTGGAGAATTTGTGGTAATGGCTAAAGTCTCCTGGAAATCAAAAGCCAGCTCCCAGGGCTCCTCTCCCAGTGGATATTTGTGGGATCTTCCTGTTTCTCTCTAGTCACTCATGGCCAATTATAGTGTTGACAGCTCAGGAGGCTCACAGGAGCCTTGGCATTCCTGGATTTTACTGGGGCTTGCTCTGTATGCCAATAGCACTGGAGACATTGATTTGCTACAAACTCCTACAGAGTTTGGAGGTCATACATACCAATCGCATTGTTATTGTAATTTGCCCAGACAAGCAGCTGTAGGATCATCTGGTGCAGGACAATTGTCTATATTCTGTAAATCATGCTTTAAATAAATGCTGATTGACCAGTATCCAGGCAGGACGCATAGGCCGAACAAGCATACAGGAAGTAGAGTCAGGTCAATGAGAACAGGAGAATTCTGGGAAGGAGAAATCCCATTCCTCCACCATCTTGTCCAGACACCGAAAAAGTAGGATGAGACCTACCCTAGTGAAAAAGGTACGAAGCCATGTGGCTAACATAGATAAGAATAGTGGGTTAATATAAGTTATAAGAGTTAATAAAAAGCCTGAGCTAATGGGACAATTAATTTATCATTGATATAGACATCTGTGTGATTTTGGGGGGTCTTATTGGCTGTGGGAACTGGGCAAGACAGAAACCACAACAAGCAGGCCCTTGTGGTACAGTCACCCAAATCTTCAGTCTTGGCAAACCACTTTAATCAGACATAGCTTTGTATTGACTTCGTTATTAATTAATAGCTATGAGATAATCAGGAAAAGAGGTTTTTTTTAATTTTTTTTTTCTGGATACTCTAGGCTTCTGGTACCCAGGCCCCTGTGGGCTCAACTTCCTAAAGCTTCCAAAATTCCCACTCCCATATCTCATGTTAAACTCAGCTCACTTTAACACAGAGTATTCTTCCACACACTAGCAAACAGTCTGTGTAACCATTAACACACCAGGCAGAATAGATGCCCAAAAATCCATAAATAAAAATGTCAAGTCTTTGTCTACTTCTGCAATGCTATTTAGCATTTCTCATGAGCTGTGTCTTCTCTGAATTATTGAAAGCATATCAGGAGAATGCATCATAAATGCATTACAAAGGGTTTGACTTGATCAGGATTGACAAAGGCTTGCCCAGGCAGAGAGTCCCAGGACAGAAAACAAAAGCAATTTGTATGCAATATAAATGCTTTTGTGTGTGAATGGCATTAAACTACTGTGCTGGTAGAGAGTTTTAAATATTTTAATTGGGCTTAGGCTTCTGAGATTTAAATGTTTTACCTGAACTTACAGTCTATAGTCATTTAATGATATTTAATTCTTTATCACCATAGGCATTTTTATAATTTTGCATGTTTGAAAGGATTTCTGAAATGATTGCCATACTGTTTTTCAGCTTCCATAAAAAATTCAGATGACTGTAAATTTGTAAATACACATATTTATCATCTAAACTAATAATACTTTCTGGAGAATAAATGTTATTTTGCTCATATTATATCTGTCATAACCTTGATCAACTAATATGCAAAATATTTAATTTTAGGTGTAAACGACAATCAGTTTTTTTAAGTAATTTAAATTGCAGTACAAAATCTTCATGCTAGGATAGAAGCTTTGATAATTCAAAATTACAAAGATTTTTACCCTCCTACTCTATTAGTGATTCTTTAAGAAAACTTTATTTGTATTATAAACATGTACATTCACATCAGTGTATACAAGTACATATGGAAATGTATGTATTAAAGTATAGTTGGGTCCAGAGAGATGTCTCAGCAGTTAGAAGCAATGACTGCTTTTCAATGGAACCCTAGTTTTGATTTATTGCGCTGACATGACAACTCACAACCACCTAATCTCTAATGCTGGAGGATGTAATATCCTCTTCTGGCAACTTCAGTCATTGCATGCAGAAGATACACAGACTTATGTGCAAGCAAAACACCCATACATATGAAAAATAGGAAAAATTCTTATATTGATGTAAAATATGTTTATTCTGCAGTGCTTTCAATATTACCCAAAAGAGAATTTTGTCTTCAAAGCTGTCTAGTTAGCACATTAAAGTTGCTAATGTTTTTCTCCTTTTTTATGTGCCACTAATAGAATATTCAGAGTTTATTAAGTAGAATAATTGAGAAATGAGTATTACAGTAACTAGCAAGGGTCAATATTTAATAATTGGAAACTGAATTGTATAAGCATTTACTTTCTTTAAAAAACATTTCATGGGGGCTGGAAAGATGGCTCAGAGGTTAAGAGCATTGCCTGCTCTTCTAAACGTCCTGAGTTCAATTCCCAGCAACCACATGGTGGCTCACAACCATCTGTAATGGGGTCTGGTGCCCTCTTCTGGCCTTCATGCATGCACAGAGAGAGAGAGTACTCTATACATAATAAAAAATAAATATTTTTTAAAAAGCATTTCATAATTTTGTGCCAAACAATGGGAAAATAAGTAATCTTGGGATAATTCATGCAGACTCTTATCTAGAAGAAATGATAAGATGAAGATGATCAATTCACTAAAACTTTAAGTGTCCGCTGTCCCCATCAATTAGTTACACTGAGTTGTGTTCAGTAATAGATGCTGATCAGACACTGGAAGAGTTGCTGGCAATGGTGAGGTAGAATCATTGCTCATCTGCGCAGAATCAGCAGTTTTAAACACTCAGCCTGTCCCTCGTGGGTTTACCTGTGGTATAAACTGTAGAAAAAGCTGCTCATTCCCCAGACCCAAAAGCAGAGGTAGGGAGGCTCAAGGGTCCACAAGCTGGTGACATGTGCCTATAATTACAGCTGCTCATGAGACTGAAGCAGGGAAACCGCAAACTAAAGTCACTCTGGTTATGCGTTAAGTTCAAGTTCAATTCTAGAGCAAAATAGTAAGAAACCATCTCAAGATTAAATAAAACAAAAAAGCTTGGAATGTGGCTCATTGGTACAATATTTTGTCTAGATTGAGTGAAAGATTTAATTAATAATACTGGAGGTCAAAAATCCGAAAGGAAAATAAGGATATATCAAAAAAAAGTGATACAGCATGTATAAGCAAGTTTATGTATATATAAAATTTTGAGGATGAAGTTTTCTGTTAATTTCATTTAGGGTAAGCTCTAAATTTGAAAGATAGGTTATTGAATTTTTTTTACATTCAACACTTTAGAAACACACACATGTATAGTTCTTTATGTAATTCATATCACATGCTCAGAGAATAGGGAACAGAGGATTAATTTAACATGAGAATGACATGTTCTCTTAGTCACATGCGTCTAAGATGTTCTAGAAAAGCTGTATAATTTCACAGGTAGATTTGCATAATAATTCCAATAAACTACATTTGAATGCACTGCATGTGCAGGCATGCGAATACATACAATTTACTCAGATATAATGCAACAGTGGGCTGGCTGTAGGAGTGTACACTTTTGATATCAGCTTGAAAGTCAGAGGCAATCAGATGGAAAGCCAACCTAGTGTACACAGCTAGTTCCAGGATAGTCAAGGCTGCATAGAAAGACTCATAAAATACTAAAACAAGCAAAAATAAATAAATAAGAAAGATTTTAACATTTAAATTCTTAGGTATGAGTATACAATATTTAAAGTATGTGTTTCTTCATCTTTTGACACATTCATAGATTATTAAAATATTACCTCCAGGTAAAAACGAATGGCTTTCGAACAATGAGACATATCATGAAAGGGATACAAGAATACGTGGCATATTGAAGTTTGTATTTCACTTTTAAATATAAGATTAAACTACTTTGCTTTCTACCAATCATTTATTTCTGTCAGTATATAAGCAAACACACACACATACACACACACTCAAACACATGTGCACAACAATGATAGACTGTACAGCATTTTATCTACATTAATGAACATAATTATTTTTACCAAAATTGGGACAATACAAATAAAATCTCAATAAATTTAAAATAATTGAATTAATTCACTGTATATTTTGAATATATATTTGTATGTGGATAGATGAAGTGTTATGAACCTTTCTAAATGTATATAATAACTCTAAAAGTTTAAGGCATTTCAATGGTATCAACATAGTTTTAAGTAACTTAGTATCATTGTTTATTAGGTCTTACTTAGTTATTCTCAAGCTCAAGTGAATTCCAGACTTTTTCTGCCAAAAGTTAGATAACAGATAAATACAGTATCTTGGAGGTCTTTTTATTTTTTCAGTCAGACTTCAGGAATGAATAATTTTTCCCACAATCAGCGATACTATGCAAACTTGCAATTGATCTTTTTAAGGAAAGAAAACAAAACCAAAGGCCTACATTACGGTTGTCTATTGACATATTTCATTTCAACCCTAGATGAAACATGTTAAAAATAACCTTTCATTGAATTCTGACTCACACATATGCACATACAAATGCATATATCTGATTATGTGTGGCAGCCGTTGTAAGGCAATGAATGTGCATTGGTTTCTTAACCACAAAACATTACAGTTTATAGAGCAAAGAATGAACAAATCCACGTTTCCATTTGCATGTATGCACCATGAAATAATAGCTGCACATTGCAGGACATTGTCAGTGTTTTCTTATTTTTAAGTTCATATGAAGGCCTTGTTATTCAGTTATATATAGGGTCAAAGAGTCATATAAGTTACAAAAGCAAATATGTTATTTGGATCTTTCATTTTAAGTTAAAAAAATGATTTATGTGAGGAGCTAAAATCTCAAGTTTATAGACTGTTTCTTAAACTGGTCCCATTTAAATATGAAAATTAGGAAACAGCCTTCCTCAAGATCCAGTAATACCACTTTTAGGTATATATTCATTGTCCACTTATACTTGGAGAAGGACCTTCTTTTTTATTGATTTATATTGAGCTCTACATTTTTCTCTGCTCCCCTCCCTGCTTCTCATCACCCTCCTCCAACAGTCCCCCACAGTTCCTATGCTCCCAATTTACTCAGGAGATCTAGTCTTTTTCTACTTCCCATGTAGATTAGATCTGTGTAAGTCTCCCTTAGTGTCCTCATTGTTGTCTCAGTTCTCTGTGATTGTGGTTTTAGGCTGCTTTTCTTTGTTTTATGTTTAAAAAACACCTATGAGTGAGTACATGTGATAATTGTCTTTCTGTATCTTGGTTAACTCACTCAAAATAATGTTTTCTAGCTCTATCCATTTTCCTACAAAATTCAAGATNATGTTTAAAAAACACCTATGAGTGAGTACATGTGATAATTGTCTTTCTGTATCTTGGTTAACTCACTCAAAATAATGTTTTCTAGCTCTATCCATTTTCCTACAAAATTCAAGATGTTGTTATTTTTTCTGCTGTGTATACTCTATTGTGTAAATGTACCACCTTTTCCTTATCCATTCTTTTTCTCGAAGGGCATTTAGGTTGTTTCTAGGTTCTGGCTATGAGAAACAATGCTGCTATGAGCATAGCTAAGCACATGTCCTTGTGGCACTACTGAGCATCCTTTGAATATATACCCCAAAGTGGTATTACTGGGTCTTGAGGAAGGCTGTTTCCTAATTTTCTGAGAAATCGCCACACTGACATCCAAAGTGGCTGTACCAGCTTGCATTCCGACCAGAAATGCAGAAGTGTTCCTGCATTGCTGGTGAGAAGGTCCTTCTTGAGGGCCTATGCAGTAATTCTTCCTCATTTATAGTCAGTATGCACAAGGCCATTGGAGTCATAACATAGACATGTCAGCTTTCACCGTGTTTAAAAAGGATATGGTGATTCACTGGTCAGTCATATAATAAATTGACCCACCAATTAAATTCCAAACAGCTTTAAGTCTATTTAATAGACCCAGTATAAATGAATAAGAGCAAAGTCTTGGAATGTTATATATACCTTAAGTGTGCACTGCTATCTGTGCCAAGGCAAAATTAATTCTTCTGTAATTCAAGCCAACAGAAATAAAACATTGGCTACAAGACAATTTGTGTGATTAAGGGAAATTTAGTGGATTCCCTAGCTGCTTTTGGCGAAGGCCTTTTCACTTTCCACCCGTCTTTGTAAGGCTAAAAGTATAAGAGATAAATATAAAGAAAACACAACTGTGCTTCCTAAAAAGACTCCACTCCCACACTATTAAATTGGGCTGTTATTGTCTTTGATTTTCTGTTCCTATGATAAAACCTTATGATTGACAGCATCTCAGCTAAGAGAGTAGTTATTTGGTTTATACTTCCAGGTCATAGTATCACTGAAGGAAGTCAAGATCTGAAGCAGAACCCATGCTGGAATATTGCTTTCTGATCCATGCTTAGCTATCATTTTCTGTAACCCAAGATCAATTGCTCAGGGAATGGTGCTGCCTGCCACTATGTCCTCTGTCATCAGTTAGCTATCAAGACAATCTCCTAACAGACATATCCGTAGGCACATCACATCTGGAAAATTACCCAGTACAAGCTCTTGTCAGTTGACTCAATGCTATGAAAAGTTGTCAGTTAAAGTTAAGGGATACAACCATGAAATATGTGTCTGATATTATACTTTAACAGACTGAATTAAAGGAAAAGATAGAAAAATCATGTAGTTAGGCCATTTTACAACAAAGAAGTGCTTTCTTTAGTCAAAAGTTCCGACTCTGTTCTTTTTCTTTGTTTGTTTGTTTGTTTGGCTCATTGGTTGGTTTTTCAAGACAGGGTTTCTCTGTATAGTTTTTGTGCCTGTCCTGGAACTAGCTCTTGTAGACCAGGCTGGCCTCAAGCTCAAGAGATCTGCCTGCCTCTGTATCCCCAGTGCTGGGATTAAAGGCATACAGCACCTCCACCTGGCCTGTGACTGTGTTCTTATTGATTGTATTTACTAATCTTATATATACTCATGTATAGTATAAAACTTACAAATGTAAAACAACTTGGTGATGAATTGGGATAAGTACAAGGACTATTTAAATATAAATTGAATGCATGTCTCTGTGTTACAGGTTACAGACTGTCATGTCTCTACATTGGACCAGTGTTTCCGTGTCACTGGGGAGGGGCCACACCATGTGAACTGTAGGAGAACAATAGTATTGCACTGGTTCCCACACCAACCCAGTACTGTTTCCTTTCTCTAATGGAGGTCCTCCAAAACGCTGTTGTACATAGACAAATATCACTGAAAGAAAGCATTAAGTCTGTCCTGTTAAAGGATGGATGCCTGTAGAGATGAGACCTGGGAGAGTGAATGCCACCCCAGGTTACTGCACATTTCAGCAGTAACTAACTTTTGTATTTTTAAGCATTTCTTTATTTTGTTTAGTTATAACTGAACTTAGTGCCTTCTCATTTTTAAAGTTATTGTTTATATTTTTACTCATATAATTGTTTCCTGGCCTCCATGTCTCCTCATAGTTGCATATGGGGGAGGAGATGTCTCTTGATATTCCTGGTATTGGAGGGCTTAAACCTTCAAGGATTAGCAGCTTCCTGGCTTATACTTCTCAGAGGCTCTGACAAGGATCTAAAGTTGTATATTTTCCACATAAGTCTGTGATTCCCTATGCCTCGGAAGACCCCTTTTTCTGTCTCTTTGTTAGCCTTCCTTTGTTGAGGTGTGGATAAGGACCTAAACCTATGGTGGTTCTCAGTTCTTATAGAGAATGAGATTCCCCCTGATGATTCCTGAAATCATATGGGCTGTTTCTTATGCCCAGTTTCCTGGTTTATTGCAACTAGGACCGAACTGTATGTGGCTTTCTAGTAACTACTAGGAGATGAAATTACTACATGTGGCAAAAACACCTTCTTAATGCTACAAATTCCCCAAATACTTTGGAGGCAACACTTTGGCTTGTAATGGTTTGCACACAGGTGTGAGTCAGTCACGTGGTATCTGATATGCATACATATATAATACTATAATACATGTTTTAAATGATTTTAGATAAATCCCATAAATTTTTATGAATACATAAAATACTCAATAATTAGCAAAATTTTTGTTTGTGAAATATGGCATATCCATTCATCTCTGAGCCATACCGAGACATAGCTTCAGGAAGTTTGTGAAAGGTGTTTGGTCCATACACAGTGCTTCGTTAATGAGGAATATAGAAAGTATGATTTCCTGATTCATACTGAGGAATTTAGATATCAATGGGCCTGAAAGAAGTGGTATCATCTGTCCTTCCTGTTCATTAAATGGCCTTCTTGTATGCTACAAAGGTCCTATGTTTAGGAGGGCAGTGACACCTCTGAGCGCTTCCTATTTTAGCTTCTGTCGCTGGGACAGAGGCCACTGGTGCAAAGTGCCTGCTTCTCCCACACAGCAGCAGCATCCACAGCACTCATGCTTTATATCCCTACACTTAAGTTACTAAGAATAGTTATAAAAATCTAGTATTTAAGTAATTTTATGAATACGTATTCTCAGTCATGCAATCACATGCTGGCAGTTGGACACAGGTGGGACATGCCTCCAAGGGAATAGAAACAAGGAAGCAGTTGTATGAATTCGAAACACTAAGCTACCAAGCCATCTAGACAAAATATGATTATGAAGTCTGAGGGTGGCTTGACTTTGTCAACTGACATCTTGAAGAATGGAAAGACAAGAAGTAAATGAGAAATGTCATGTAAGTTGCTTCACAGAGCATTCCATTAAGAAAGAATCTCATTTCAACTTTGAGGGTCCTTCTGCAGAGTCTCCTTTCTTCTTCTTCCTCTACCAAAGGAAATCTAACTTCACAAAGATCATGGAGCATGACAGGACTGCAGGTGCACTGCCCTCTCCAGGGAATGCAGCCATGGACCCTGGTTAAACATCTGGGGAGAGTCACTAGGTCCCTGGTACACCATATCTCAGTGTATCTGGGGGGTGTGCTTGTGTTTTCAGGAAACGTTCAGGAAGTTGTCTATGGAATAATTACTTTCTTATTCTTTTCTCTTCTCTACCCAGGTAGCCAGTAGCAAAAGACCCTGCAAGAACAATTTAGCACTGTTAATATGTCAGTTGAGTCAGCTTCCCAGAAGCCATGTTTTCTGAGTTAAAGACATTACACACATTTAAATGTATTTATAAGTTTGGAAAATACTATTATTTTTGTTTTCTCTAGACTTCAACTAGTTATATTTCTTTAAAACAACTTATTGAATGAATGCAGATAAATATCTCATTTTTGCTAACAGTAAATACTAACCGATGCAGTCTTGATGTTTAAGTCATTTATTTATTTTGATTTTATTCATATGACTATTTACCTGCACATGCACATGAATTCATTGCCTGGTGAACACGGAAAAGAATGTCAGATCCCTGAAACTGAAGTTACAAAGTCTGGAATCCTTCATGCTGGTCTTGGTATTTTTCAAACCAGAACCCTCTACGAAATCAGAAAGTGCTTTTAACCTCTAAGCCATCTCTCCAAAACTAGAGGTCTTGGGGTTAAGACAAGAATATTTGGACCACAAACTATTAGAGACAAGCAGGGACAGCTATGTGAGCACTTGTGTTTTGTTACTGGCTTGAAATATGTACAGCATTTTTCCATTTCTAAAATAAATGTCTATGCCAACTTTGACGACCAACAGCTTTTACAAGCACAAATCCCAAGTATTTACTGCTTTTTAAACAGAATAATGAGAGTGTGTTCTCACCTGAAACTTCCAGAATTGATTCCCAGAGAAGGTCTCTGATTGCTGTCTTGTATACACAAATTGCCTATTGATTTCCTGCCTCCTTCCCTCGATTTATATAATTTCTTTTTAGGGATCCTTCTGGTGGTTGGTAACCAACTTTCTTCCACTCTTCTTAGTTCAAATTCTGTGGAGAGAAGCTTCTATCATGATGAAAACATCTTCATATAATCCCTCACCCCAGACATGTTGAATACAGTGCTCTTGAAGTTGATTTCAAGACATCTGTCAGAAAAGAAAATGAGTGTGGGGGAGGCATTTTTATGTGTCACCAGACAATTGATATGTTATAGTGTCTCATTGAAGACTCAAACTTATCTTATTATATCAGTTGCTATTTTTGTACCTACAACAAAATTTCTGATTGAATCAACTTAAAGAAAGGCTCATTTTGGCTCATATTTTTGAAGGGATGTAGTTTTCCTGATGGAACAAGGCAGACCAACAGAATGTTCAGTTTGTTTGAAGTCAGGAGGCACAGAAATATGAATCCTTCCTTTCAGCTGGTTCAGTATTTTTCTTTTTGATTTATTTTGTGACGGTGCCAATTTCAGGCTGAGTCTTTTCTCAGATATCCCCCTGGAAATGCTTTCACAGACAGGTTAATGGATGTGTCTTCTTAAAATAGATAATTTCAAATCAAATCATATTGTCCACGATGTCAGAGTTTTATCTCTTAAAATAATAAATTAGGACCCATTAAATTAGAAATGATAAGATTACTTTTAATTATTGCAGTTAAAATATGTACCAATCTGGTTCTCCCTCAGGTAGGACATTTTTCTACTATGTATGCTTTAATTTTATTTATTAAAGAAATTGTCTAAATGATAGGAAATTATTACCCAATAACAAAAGAAATGCTTTTGCATTCTAACCAAGACTAGATAAATATGATTACATTTGCGTTTTGAATGTGTGTGTTCAAGTGGGTACACTTGACATGGTGTGCACTTGGAAGTAAGGAGATAAATTTCAAGAGTTGATTCTCTCCTTCTAGTAAGCAGAACCTGTGGGTTTAATTCACATCTTAAGCAGCACTTCTATATACTAAATCATCTCTTAAGTCTTAGATACATTTTTAATCCATCATAATGTGCTTATTTATGTGTGTAAGAAATACATCCAAAACAAGAGTACAGATACTCTTGGAAATGTAAAGACACTTTTTTCTTATAAATATGTCAACAGCTAAAAATATCACAAGTCAAAGACATGTAATAAAACCAATTTTCTGAACATGATGCTTAGCAGCACCATATACTGTAAATTTCCTTCCATCTTTTACTTCCTCTGTGAAGTGGTTGATTGGCAACAGCAGCTCTCTGCCTCTGCCCAAAACTGAGAAAAGGCATCATACTCTAGATCATCACCCTACAAGTCCCAAACACAGAACTTGACTTGTCATTTGTACCAAGTACATGTTACTTCCACACCATCATAACTTTAAACAGGTCCTAAACACAACCCTTCTGAGGCAGGAGACTGGTTGTTTATATATTTGGTATTCATGGCCCAATCCTGCCCCAATTCTAGAATGTTCCCTCACTGCAGAATAATAGCCACTGTTCTGCCCTCTTCAAGATCAAAATAATACTAACTTTTTAAATTCAGCATTTATAAAATAACATTATATGCAGTTGTCTCATTTTTTTGCTACACAGAAAACCTTTTAAATCATCCCTCTTTTGTAATATCCTAGCTTATACATAAATGAGATTAATTTCAGTTTGAGGATTTCAAAAAGTCCATAATTTCTGTAAAAGACAATTTTTTCATTTGGCACTTTTGTATAGTGATATTTTATATATGCTTTAATAAATAAAGCTTGCCTGGATATCAGAAGGGCAAAGTTAAACCACTAGACATCAGGCACTGGTAGCACACACCTTTAATCCCAAAATTTGGGAGATAGAGGCAGCTGGATCTCTGTGAGTTCAAGGCCACCTTGGGCTACACAAGATGAATGCAGAAACAAATCCAGGTGATGATACCTCACACCTGTAATCCCAGTATTAGAGAGTCATACAGCTTTAATCCCAGTAGTAGGGGGAATATAAAATGAGAGGAGAGAGAGGCTTAGTCTGCTTAGTCTGCTGAGTCTGTGGTTGTCCATCCTTGGAGGGGTAAGATTTCTCTAGGAAATTGGCTCCTTTGCTTTTTGGGTTGAACCGCAATATCTTTCTCTGGGTTTTTATTATTATTGCTACCCTTTCATTTAGAGTTTATTCTTTTCATAATTAATTTCATGTATTTTTAAATACTGTATAGAATATTTAAGGATTGGCTTACAAACATTCTGTTGTAGCATCTACTTTGTAGTTAATACTGGTGTCCTTTCATTTGGCTATAAACAAATGGCAAGAAAGGGGGTTCTTATGCAGCTGAACACTTGAGAATGTGATCCAGTGACTTTACAGTGCGTTTTCCCTTAGGGTATAACTTGAGTTCTGTGGCAACTGATTCTGAATGCAGTCTGATTTTCTTTCTCTTTTAATTATTTTGTTTATTTTTTGAGACAGGTTTCACTGTAGCTATCGAGCCTGTCCTGGAACTAGTTCTTGCAGACCAGGGCGGACTTGAACTCACAGAGATCCATCTGCCTCTGCCTCCTGAGTGCTGGAATTAAAAGAGTGTGCCATCACTGCCTGGCTCTCTCTTTAATATTTTTATTTAATTAAGACTTTTTCATTTATTTTACATACTGAACTCAGAGTCTGCTTCTCTCCTCTCCTCCTGCTCCCTCCCTGACTCCCACCCTCCCCATCCTCTCCTCCTCCATCTCCATTCAAAATGAGCAGGCCTCTTATGGATTTGAACAAAGGATGGCACATCAGGTTGAGGTAGGAACAATCTCCTCCTCCCCCTGCATCAAGATTATGCGAAGTAATCCAGCCAGCAGGGTGAACAGTTTCCAAAAAGCCAGCTAAGTACAAGGGACAGGTCATGATCTCACTGCTAGGAGCCTAACAGACCAAAAAACTTAGTGACGAGTAATATATTGATATATAGAAGGGAGTTTTCTTTCTCCTGAATGCAGCCATGATATTTCACCTCTAACTTCCTCTCTCTGAAAAGTGCAGGAAATTGTTGCAAAATATTGAAAACAGTATTACATTGCCATTTGAATTTTCAGCATTCTACTGTATTGTTTGCCTGGTTTTATATGTTCTGGCATTTCTTTTTAAAGATAACTTGTTTTCTAACAACACTAACATATATTTTCCCCCCTCACCAAAATGTGTAATTTACACTCAATCATTTCTCTTAATAAATCCTCTTAGTAGAGTTTAAAATACATTTGCACTGCTTTTTTTCTTGAAAAGTATCTGATAAGAATGTACATTGTGTATATATATATAATATCATTTTATTAATATAGATAACAAAAATATTGCCCAATTCAGAGACCAACAGGAACCTTTATTTCTCTTTCATTTGGGGATTTACGGCTTTGTATTTTTTTAATGTGTCCTAAATTTGCACAGATGAGATGACAAATATATTCGCTCTGGTATTCCAGGAGAGTCTGACTTCTCTGCTTGATCTTTAATTCACCACCTCACCAGTGTGTAAATATAAGTATTATTTTTCATAAAATTTTTTATGAGTCTATTGAAAATAAGGTATTAGAAAATTTTTATTTCTCATTGTCTCTTATATGAAGTTAAAAGAGCACCTACCTGTACCTAGCCCTGTTCTATCTAAGTCATTAGTATATCCTCCTACAAAGACCCCCAAACCTGGATATGTGCATGGTTCTTCCCACACTCTTCTCAAAATGCTTCCTGGCTTGCTTCCAGAGAAGCCAACACGGTAGGTTGTAATGGAGAGCATTCTCTAGATTGTGTTCTACAAGCGAAAGAAAATGAAGTCACCTGGATGTTCTGTACCACGTTCAAATGTCTGCATGAAGATCCTGGGGCAGCTTTCTGTTCACTGTTTCTCCTTCCAATATTTATCCTTCACAACAGGACTACTGACACTGTGTTGAAAAATTAGATTTTTGAAATAATTTTAATTTTATTAGGACTGATTATTTTATAGCTCTCTTTGAGCAAAAAAAAGGGACATCTATCACTATATATTTTTAATTCTTAACTGGAAGTTTCACATAGGATCACTTGAATTGAGCCCATTTTCATATGCTAAATTTATACCTTTGGGCTAACAATTGCTTTATAACATTCTTAGAAAATATTTTCACTGAACATTGCATTTAAACTTGCATAGTAGCCATAATTACAACTTTTCCATGAAGTGTGTGCACACACAGAATGTCTTTACTGTTCAGATCATATTTATACTCATTAATAAATGGAGATTAATGTTCAATTATTACATGCAGATTGGCATATCCAATCATAATTATAATAGTGTCAGTATCTTCCTGATTAAGGAAAGTTTGTTTTATTTCCTTACCATTTAAAAACATACCATGTGATTAGTGTGTGTGTGTGGGGGGGGCTTAAGACATGCTACATATTGATCCATTTAGGTAGCATTTAACTCATTTGCAAATGTTATGAATTATTATGAGCGGTTACAAGGAGATTGTAGTTCTGACTTAAAATGGAGATTTCAAATTTTTGTTGTCTTTTGTTTAATAAAGGTTTTAATCATTAATATACACATCAAAAGAAAAACAGACTCTATATTTTCTACAAATCAGAAATAGTTTGGGAAAAAGAAAAAGAAAACATTGTGACAATTATATTTTTACAAATATCTTCAAGCAAAGTTATTAAGACGCTATGCTGATGAACATTATCATACAATCTTTAAGAAAAAGCCTTAAAATTTTCACTAAAAATTGTTTTTCTTGCTCATTATTTATTATTTCCAGTTGAATAACTCTAATAAATGCAGTAATAAATGCCTACATTTAACATATAACATAGTCTTTAAAATTAATAAGAGGGTATTGCTGAATTCATAGTCACATATTATTGATTTGAAATACTTATACTGGGTATTGACAATGTTAAGTTCTTCAAAAGTCAACAGGAGACTGAGAAATCATGTGAATATTCTAACTTCAAGAAGTTAATCGTGACTACTCTCTCTTTCTCTTTATAATTTCTTTATTTGAAAATACATATTTTCATGTCAATGTAACATTTCATACAAAGACTAATAATAAAAGTAATAATAGGACTGAGAAATATCTCAGTGGTAGAGGACAGTTTACCATCAATTTGTAAGACACTGGGTTCAATTTCCAGCACGATAAAATAAAATTATAATAACAATAATATATGAAGTTAGTAAATGGAAAAACCTTCTAAATATTTGACCTTCAAACATTTAAAAATTCAAACTATTAGCTAAATTTTTAATTAACATAAAAATTTATAACTTTTATTGGAATACCAAAAGGGAAATTTGTTTTTATATACTTTATATGGAAAACACCATCTTTTTTGACTGATCCTGTTATAGACTTATACTGTGCTTATGGCAAGGCTTCCAAAGGAAGGATGTATTTATTCTTATTTCTGTAAAATCTAATATTTGTCAAGAATTGAAAGAATTATTACTGTACCTTCTAGAATCAGATCCTTGTACTACACAGCAACAGAAAGTGAAATATGTGATGCTTACCAGCCTTCAAGGCTATGCAATGTTTAGACAGTCCAACATGGAGTTGTGAATATCACATTAGAATTATCAAAGTCAATATAATCATTGTTTTTCTTTCTGCAAAAAGAAAATGGTGTTTTTAAAATGTAAAGTTAAAAATTAAGATATGTTTTTATATATTTAGGAATATATATATATGTATACAATAATAATTAATTTAAAAGGAGGCCATGAATTTGAAAGAGAGTGAAGAGAAATATATAGGATGGTTTGGATGGATAAAAGGGAATGGGCAAATGATGTAACTATCTGTTCATCCTTCAAATAATAAATAATTTAAGACTGGTGACTTTTGTTTATTATTTCAATGAATTCCCTCAAGACACTATTTTAGCAATTGCTTGGAAACAAAATAAAATGGAAATACAGAAAAAACACGTTAAGAGTTTTGGCACTGGAGAGATTGGATTTCAGCTAATTTCTCTTATTCTTCAGAGCACTGAAATTCGATTTTTTCTTCTTTTTCTTTTATTGAAAATGGATTTATTCTCAAACAGTATATCCTGATTATGATATTTCATTCCTCTTTTCCTCCACACTCCCCTTTCCACATTCCTACATTCATTTCCTTTCTGTCTGTCACTAGAAAACAAACAGACTTGTAAGGAATAATAATAGCATAAAATAACATTTAATAATACTATAAAAACAACATATATTGAAATTGGACAAAACAAACAAAAAGAAGGAAAAAAAGTCCAAGAGAAGACGCAATGATCAGAGACCTACGTGTTCACACACCCAGGAATCTTATAGAAACACTAATTCAGAAGCCATACTATATATGCAGAGGACCTGACACAGTCCTGTGCAAGCCAGTGAATGTTGCCTCAGTCTGTGTAAGTTCCTATGAATTTTGCTCGTGTTGATTGAAAGAGCCTCGTTTTCTGGGGGTCCCGCATTCCCCCTGACTCTTCCACTCTTTCTGTTCCCTGTTTGGCAAGATTCCCTGATTCCTGAGGGGAATGATTTGATGGAAACTCCCTATTTGGGTTGAGTGCTCTGAGGTCTCTTGCTCTCTGAACATTGTGCAGCTGTGATTCTCTGTATTGGTTACAATCTGCTAGAAAAGGAAGCTTCTCTGATGATGACTGAATGTTGTAGAATGTCATGTGACTGCTATTTGTTGTTATTATCATTTTAGGAGGGTAGTATATGTTTTATCCTAGGTCTCCAGGTTCTTGGTTGAGAATTTGGTTTTTATCATCTCACACATGCCTGCAGTGATCTTTCTAGGGAATCTGATGCCCTGTTCTGGCCCAACTGGTACCTTCACTCATTTGCTCACACACCACCCCTGCTACTGCCACACATACAAATGCCTGTAGCTAAATATAAAATAATTATTCTTTCAAAGCATTCAAGACGTTATAAGTTCTGTGGTGAGAACCCAGTTATGAATAAATGTATTTTTTTCTCTCCATAAGGCACTGAATTTATTTTGAGTCTTAAGTGGTACTTCTTCTTTCTATGCTAAATGCAATCAATGCTAGAGATTCCTGATCTATTTAAATTATCAAAAAAACCAACTGTATCTCTCATCCAACAACCTTCCTATTTGTCTCCCTCTACAAAAGATTTCCTCCACTTCTTGTACCAGCACCATCTTCCACATGGCACCTGTTCTATGTGATTTTCTTTTTTTGCTTATTTTGTGCTGTTGTTGTTTCTGCTGCTGTTGTGTGTATATCCCACTGCGTCTAATTTTTTGGGATGTATATAATTTCAGGCCTGACCACTCTGTATTTGGCAACTAACAAGGGGATTGATCCCTATAAAAAGCTAATTCACCTTTTCCCAATGGTTATTTATTGTTTGAATTTTTTTCTATGGATTGGGTCCTGTGCAATTTTCTACATTCATTGCTAACCTGTTCATTGTTAATGCCATTTTTCTTGTCTTGTTTGTGTGGCCATTTCTAGGAGAGACTGTTTCTCAGCAGACTTTCCAGATTCTGACATTTACCTTCTTTTTTTTTCTTTATTTTTCCAGCTCCTCCCCTCCTCCCATTTCACTCTCACTCCCCCATCACCCTCCCTCTCCAGTCCTAAGAGCAGTCAGGGTTCCCTGCCCTGTGGGAAG
>LOEQ01006518.1:106023-128799 GCA_001685075.1 Bramus lutescens | reverse complement strand
AAAAATCATTTGATAAAATTCAACACCCCTTTATGATAAAGGTCTGGTTGTTCTTCAAGCAGAATATAGCAGTCATTCCAACATTTGCAAACTGAAGAGGTAGTTTCTGGGATTGCAGCAATGGCCTTGTAGTCAAGAGCCTTTGCCAATGAAGAAGATTCAGGATTAGTTTTCAAACCCAGTTGACAGCTAGTGACTACTCCTAAACCCCAGCTCCAGAGAATTCAAACATTTGGTCTCCATGGCATGACCATCATATGCACATATTTACACATAGCCGAAATACATGAGATATAAATAAATTTTAGTAGATCTTAAGATAAGATGAACATTATCTACACTGTGCTTCAATTCAGCATTCTTAACAGACCAGGTAAGAAATGAACTAAAGCTTTTGAATTTGTCAACATTAGGTAAGAACAACCTGAGATATGAAAATACAACCTCAGTTCTTACAGGATAAAAGCAAGTTACTAGGTATAATGATGTGTATTGGAAACTAAGGAAGACAGACCAAAAAAAGCCTTTCATATTTGTAAAAAATAAGAAATTAGTTTACTCCCTTTTCTGTTTCAAGCAGGAATTGGGACACAAAAAGACCAATCTAGCTTAATTTTGAAAGTCTAGGGCTCCTTCATTTTGATGACTTCCCTATCTACCTCTAGAGCAGCTTTGGGGGCTTGATGTTTAGATAAAGCCAAAATGAACTTAGATATTTGGAACAAGAATCTACACACAAAAGGCTGTGTAGGCTGCATGTATCCTAACTGAAGTACACTTTACTGCCACTTCTCACTGAGCAGTATCTCATAGTGACTTACACTTCATAAGAGAAAACTAATTTACACATCAACATGATTTACTAAGAAAGACTTCAATCTGTTCCTTGTACTTTTCCGGTATTTTTGTAGTTGTTTTAGAAATGTAGCATATAAGCCTATACAATATGTTAAAACAATGGACTGAAAAAATCAGCTGCCTTGCTCTTTCCCTTGACAATAAAATGTGGATTATATCATTATTTGTTTGGGAATGCTGCCATGAATGATCATCATTCCAAATCTAGAAACATAAGACAGAGCCAGTAGTTAAGTAAAACTTTATGGAATTTACTCATGGGAGAGAAAATGGTATAATAGGGTATTTTTTAATACATTCTTAGTAATGGAAGAAGAAACTCAGTNATATATATATATATATATTAATCTCTGGGTTTTATAGTTTGAGAATTTGTCTTCCTTGTCCAGCTGACTGGGTTTAGAATTATCATGACAACACTCCTCTGGCCATGTGTACAAAGCTCTCCAGACAATTAAACTGAGGGGAGAAGATCAACCCTAAAAGTGGTTTTACTATACCATAGCCTGGGATCCTACACTGAATAAAATGGCAAGCAAGATAACTGAGTGCTAGTGTTCCTCATGTGCTTTCTGACTGCTGATACCATGTAACCTGTCTCATGTTCCAAACTCACACCTTTCCTGCCTCTATGTTCTCTTCATTCCAACTGTGAGCCTTAAAAATTCTTACCTTTCTTAAGTTGCTCTCATCAGATATATATCACATCAATGAGAAAATCAAAAAATACATCTGCTTATAGAATATTTTTTGCAATCATTATAAACATTTTGGCCTACAAATATCTTTTATATTGAAATTTATCACAATATAAAGAATGAAATAATAAAGAATTTTATATGAGCACATATTCTCATGACCAAGTGATAAGAGAACCTAGAACACAGAATAAATGTGGTTTCAAAGACATTTATCTTTATCCTATAATGTCATCTTTCTAAATAATGAGCAAGCTATTTTTAATTAACTACAGTTCCTATAACATGCAACTGCAAGCTTATACAAGGTAACTAGCTACAGTTTTAAACTTCTGAATTACAGTGTGCACTTTAAGAAAATACAAAGAAAAAAATCCAACACTTCAATGTGGTTCTTGGATGAGTCACATTAGACCTTAGATAATTAATATCTTGCCTCAGATAATGATGCTTAGAGAAATAATTTTACAAGTATTATGCCTATCCGACTACTTTGAATACTGAGACAAGTAGGTTGTTACCAGTGCATGGAGAACATCTTGAATACATACATGTATGGCAAGAATCAAATGAAATTAATATAAAGTAGAATAAATAAAAAGTACATGCTTGTCATATTTTATCAATATGGTACGCCAGAGAGCATCACTCTTCTAATTTATTTTTATTTTTATTAACACTGTGTGCATTGAAAATGAAAGAAGTAAAATCTTCAGTGCTTTATGAATCAGTAAGAGATGTAAACTGCGATCATGGGTATGGAGAGCTGTGGCTTCAATGCAAGTATGAATGTGAAGGAACATGAAGAGTTGGTTGAGATTTGTGGAATCTTCTCCCAACTACAATTAGTAAAACAGTTTTGAAAGTATCATGACTTTGAGCAGTTCAAGAAATTTGAGCAATGAAGGTCCTGTCAATTTGATCTTTGTTCTAATAAAAACAGAGACTGCTTGTTCATTACCTGGCCACCCAGACCCAAATCACAAGAAACTATGAATTCCAGCACTGGCCAACAAGACATTCATATTCCTAGACAGCTCTTATATCTTCAGTTAACCCATTTCTATTAATCTGTGTATCCCCACGAGGTTATGGACTATCAATAAGTTACCGGAGAGCATCTTTCTCCTTCGGGAGCTACATGGTATCTCTTTGACTCTGCCTAATATCTCTCTACATCTCTTCCAGCCTGGTTTCATTCTGCCCTGTCACAGGTCAAAGCAGTTTAATTCATCAAACAATAAAAACAACACAGAGACAGAAGGGGACATCCCACTTCATCCCAAGTGCATTCAATTTTTTCTATTGTTGCTTATTCTTTTGATATTTTGACAAAGTGAGTAAATCAAAGATTGTTCTAAAATGAATGTGTTCTTAAGGGAAGGAGACATGCAAGTCCAGTTTGGTGGAAGAACAGAGGCAAGTACACATGTCATGTTGGACAGCAAAGGTGAGAGAAACCTGCATCTGTTGCCTTCTCAGAAGAATTATTGACTTTGCACTTCCAATATCATTATCAACACTAGAAGATCTTATTTAACATTTATGAACTTATTTTCCTTACATTTCTAAGCTGATCCCCATGTCTTTCTTCTTATTGATGCAATGCTTTTAGAAGGATCTTATTTTCAATATTTTAAGTTGTTTAAGAACTGCAAAAATTAGAAAAAATAGCAAAACATAAAGACATGGCTTTGAATTTTTGTAAACTGAAAACTAATAGTATCAATGATATGAAAATGAAAATATCACTTAGCAATGAGCAAGAAGCAAAAAGAACTGCCCAATTTGCTTCATGAGGCCACAGTTGCTGTTACAGTTAGACCACACAAAGACCCAACAAAGAAAGAGAATTACAGACAACTTCCTTTGTGAACAGAGATACAAAATTCTCAATATAATACTTGTAAAATAAATCCAATATCACATCAAGAGATCATGGATTATAGTCATACAAGGTTTTTTCCAGAGATGTAAGATGGCTCAGCATTTAGAAACTGATAAGAAGCAATCTAATAAATGAACAAATTCAAATGCAAAAATTACATGATCCTTTCATTAGATTCAGAAAAGACCTTAGAAAAATTCTAATACCCTTTCATGAAAATTTCCCCAAAATATTACAGCTATAAGGGATATATCTCAATATAATAAATGCAGTATACAAAAATTATATAACCAACATTAAATTAAATGAAAAGAAACTTGAATAATTCAACTAGTATCAGCAACAAGGCAGGGTTCTTACTAAATACATACCTATTCAATATAGAATGTGAAATCTTAGCTCAGAAAATAAGACCACTGGAAAAAAAATCCAGGGGATACCAATTTGATGGGAAGAAATTAAAGTATCTTTATTTACAGATGATATGGCCACATGATCTGTGCCTGCAAAATTCCATTGAGAAACTCATATAGCTGATAAAATCTTTCAGCAATGTATAAATACTAATTCATAGTAATCAATAACCTTCCTACAAACAAGTGGTAAAGGGATGGAAAAATAAGTAACAAAAATTTTCACAATAACCTCAAAAATATAAGGTATTGCCATTTGCTGTATGTGCACACCTATTATCCTGACATATGGGAGGCATAGGCAGGCAAATCTCTGTGAGCCCAAGCCCAGCCTGATCTATTGAGGGTGTTCAAGGAAATATCCTATCTCAAAAAACCAAAAACTCAAAAATGTGTGTGTGCATGCAAGTGTGTGTGTGTGTGTGTGTGTGTGTGTGTGTATGTGTGTGTGTATGTATGTATGTATGTTTGTGTAATATCTTGGGGGTAACTCTAACTAATCAAGTGAAAGACTTATAAGTTAAAAACTTTAAGAACTTGAAGAAGGAAATTTAAGGAGATATCACAAGGTATAAAGACCTCTCATGCTCATGGATCAGCAAGATTAACATAGCAATCTACAGATAAATTCAGTGAAATCATCATCAAAATTCCAACACAATATTTTACATATTTTGACAGGACAGTTTTCAGCTTCATGTTGAAACGTGCACACACACACACACACACACACAAACAAGGATAAACAAAATAATACTGAAGAATAAAATAACTGCTTGTGGCATCACTCTCTCTGACCTCAAATCATAGTACAAAGCTATAGTTATAAAAACACCATGATACTGGAACAGAGCAGACATGCTGATAAAGAGAACTGGATTGAAGCTCAATGAATAAATCCATCCAGCCATAGGGACATCTGATTTTTGTTAAAGAAATCGGAAGTACACCCTGGAAAGAACCTTCAACAAATGGTGCTGGTCAAATTGGATTACTGAAAGCACAATAATACAAACAGATCCATACTTATCACCCTGAACTATACCCAACTGTAAGTAGATCAGAGGCCTCAACATAAAACCAGATACGTTGATCCTGATAAAAAAGAAAATGGGAAATAGCATTGAATTCATTGGCACAGAAAAAGACTTTCCAAACATAACAACATTATAATAGATATGAAGATCAATATCAATAAATGATACCTCATGAAACCAGAAAGTTTCTGCATGGCAAAGGATACCATCATTTGGATTAAATATCAGCCTACTTAATGAGAATGTTTTTTAGCAACTGCATATTTGATAGAGGGTAAATATCTAAAATGTATGAAGAGTTCTAAAGTTAGGCATCAGGAAAAAAAAACTCAATTAAAAATTCTGCCTCAAAAGAAAAAATAGCTGTGAAACACCTAAAGGAAATTTTATTCTTAGTCATAGGAGAAATGAAAATCAAAACTACTTTGAGATTTTATCTTATACCATCAACATGGTTGAGATCAATAAAACAAATCCCAGGTCAAAGTGAATGATCACGTGTAGTAAGGAACACTCATCCACTGTTGGTCAGAATGCAAACTTCTGTGGTTATTATGGTTATTATGAAAGTCAATGTGGAGGTACCTCAGAAAGTTGTAAATAATATACCTCAAAAGGCAGTTATGCTACTCTTGGGTATAGACCCAAATGATGCTTCATCATCCTACAGAGAGAAGTACTACTTGTTCAACAATGTCCATTGCTTCTCTATTTATAATAGCCAGAAATTGAAAGCACTCCAAATGTCCCTCAACTAATGAATAGATAAAGAAAATGTGATACATTTACACAATAAATAGTGATCAGCTATTAAAAACAAAGTCATGAAATTTCCAGGTAAATTGATGGAGCTAGAAAAAAAAATTATGCTGCATAAGGTAACTCATACCCAGAAAGACAAATATGGTATGTATTTGCTTTTATGTGGATATTAGCTCTTAAGACAATATCATGAAGAGATATTACACTCTTTATGAACACAAAGGTTATGTGTAAAGTAGGGTTAGGGTAGGGACTAGTGAGGGCAGGTGGCAGATAGTTCTCTTGAAGAAGAGGAAATAAAATAAATCATTATGGAGTTGGGAGTGGCAAAATGGAAGGATCAAGTAGGGAGAGATCAGGAAGCAGGGGATAAATGGAGGATATGGGGAAAGACAGCTTAAATAAAAGACATTTGAGTGGTGGAATAGAAACCTAATATAGTAGAAACTACTTAAATTATACGCATATCTGAAGTAGCCAAATAATGAGGCAAACAGAATGCCCAATAGACACCATTTGTCACCAAATGAAGTTTCCAGTACTGAGAATGAGTTTCATTCAATTGGATTGTTGGTTCAAGAGTGCCATGGTAACCCCAAACAACCCTGGTTATCTGAAGCTGTAGGTTGTTCTCCACAAATTGACAAGACTCTATTGATGAAGACAACAACTATGCAACTCCTTAAATATGGAGAAGTAGAGCTTGTGGCCGCCTAGAGCCTTCACCCATATGGGTGAAGTAGTAGTAGGTATTCTGTATACTCTAGTAAAGAAACATCATAACAACCCACCGAAATACAAACTCTTTGATGGACACTACTATTCTGTCTGCAAGATATTTGGTGCGATAGTGACACAAAGCTGATAACCAATAAATGATTGAATATGAGATCCCTTCCTTATGCTGCTTGAGTGACCAACAACTTGATATTAAATAGTTCAGGGGCTTAGGGGAAGCCATGTTTTATGGATATGCTAAAGAAATTTAGCAAGAAAATGACTTCTAATGACATTCTGCTATACTCATATATCATGCCTTGCTCTATAATAATCATAGAATTTCTGACCGATAAGAACACATACAGACTCACAGCCAGACGCTGCAGAGAGTGAGAGACATCAGAACATTCAGCTCTAAAGGATCTGTCTCCATCAAATGTGTTTCCCTTCATGGGTCATGGAACTGGGCCAGAAAAGAGACAGAAAGAATTTAAGAACTGGAAAGGATGAAGGACACCACAGAAATAACGTTTTGTAAACATCACAGGACTGATACACATGAAAACTCACAGAGAATGAGGCATTATACACAGGGCCTGCAGGAAGCTGCATCAGAGGGATCCTAGAAGAGAACGTGTGCCTATATCTGTAACCCAGAGCCTATCGCCATACATAACAACTTGTAAATGAAACTTTAGTTTCTCTAAGAGAATCTTACTAGGGAAAAAAAAAACTACTCTAAAAGGTAGGCTGCACATGCCTATGAACAAACTCAGGGAATCTTCAGAGGTTCCTTGTCTCATCATGTTACAACAGGACTTTTCTTTTTTAATTTTCTTTTTTTAATCTTAAACACACACACACACACACACACACACACACACATGTACACCCACCACATATGTCTTTACCACATACACACACATATATCGGTACCTTACTGGTACTTTTCATATAAAGCTTCCTATTGTGCTTGTATAGTATTCCTGACTATGAAAACTAGTGGGTCTTTGCATTCAGATGTTTCTTCTGTCATTCTTGTGTTCCTTTCCTTCTACTTGTTTGTCTTGTTCTAGTTTACTGTGTTTTATTTTATTTTTTTAGCCATTAGAAGCCTCTTTTCTTTCTAATGTGAGAGAGAAAAGAGATGGCTCAGGAATGGAGGAGACATTGGGGAGAAATTGGGAGCAGGAGAGGAACATAAAAATTTAATCAGGATATAGTGTATAGAAAAATACTTATTTTCAATGAGAGAAATAAGAGCAAGAAAATCTTTTTAATAAATTTGACAGAAAATAATCATTTCTAATTAATACATTTTTTAGATCTAAGTACTTAAAACACTATAAGAACTGACATAGAACAGAAAAAGAAACATTAGAAATGTAGAAAGTTTGCATGTGGGTTTAGAAAGCAATGATTAAGAAAAAAAGCAACACCTCTGGAGTACTGCTGCACTTCATAACCTCCTAACTTATACTGCAAGCAAACTAATAATGAAAATTACAAGACAGTGAGATGGAAAAGACAAGAAATACAAATATATATATGGAAAGCATACATACACACACAATATTGAGAAGGGGCAGAAAAACAGGAAAAGAAGGAAAATTAAATGAAACATGAAAAAGAGGGGAAGGAGGCACAAGAGTGAGGTATTTATGAAGCTGCTGAGTTTAAGAAAATGTAAGACATACCACTAGATAGTCAAGGAAATACAAACCTAAATTAGTATTGAGTATTATGCATATGTGACCAGAAGGATAAAGATTTATAGTTGCATATCAACTCGTATAAGAAATTATTCATGAAGTGTAGTGAGATGACTGAGATATTTCAGAGGTGAAGAGCAGATACAATGTTATTTACTGTGTTTGGTTCCAAGAGCCCACCTTGAGGGTCTGGAAACTCCCTGTTACTTTGGGAATATCTGATGCTTCTGACATCCATGGGGTTATGTGCATATATCTGGACACAGATATACACACATATTAAAAATAATAGTAAGAAAATAAAAGACAATATAGAACATAGAGACCAGTCGTTTGCTTCCAGTAGCAAATAAAATGGATGTAACTAATATGTAAAACTCATTTTACCACAAGTACTAATGCTCAAAGTTCTCCCTTCTGTACACATACATTTAAAAATGCATGGATAAAACTAAATCTGTCCCTATAAACTTCAAAATGATCCAGTCATGCCAAAATCTTGATTATTAAAGACTGGTGCCCCTAAAATATTCTTATCTACAACAAAATCACAGCCCACAGTGTGCCTAAATGATCCACGGCAAACCTTGAAGAGGGAGTACCAAGGAGAGAACTGAGGATTATTTGCCAATTTCAGCACACTGTTGCAAGAAGCCCATTCCAAGGTTAACATTCAATGTTGACAGTAACATAGACATTGATGCAGGCACTCTGAACTCAAAAACTGAGGAAATAAATTGTGACTACCACATGCCTCAGATCTATATAATCTAGTACTACTTATATATTGTAAACAATTCAAGTGAACTACTGTTAGTGCTAATAATAAAATCCGCAAAATGAAATAATTTCAGTTTCATAAATCTCAAATCATTGATATGATTTAAAAAAAGCAACATAAAAGTTCAAAAGAACATATACCCTTCAAACATTTTTAGTTATAGAGTGATAATGTCCCATGAGAGGAAACTAGATGATGCCTACAATAACTCAAAAGTATGAGTGTCAGTATTTTTAGAGAAATAAAACATAAACACCTGTATGAATCTGAAAGAAAGGTATGCTCACACACACACACACACACACGTGCACACACAGAGAGAAACCGAATAACATAGAAATTATTGAAGGAAATTTAACAAAGAAATTGGACTGCCTCCTTGAAAATAATGAACATTATGCACAAAAATACTTCAAAGGAACTATTATAAATATGTTCAAGGAAGTCAAGAAGGAAATGAATATTTGCCAAGTGAAAAAAATGTAGTAGCTAAATAAAATAAGGTAGTTAATTTAGAATAATAAAAGAAATTCAATACAAAGACAGAAACATTAAAGAAAAATTATAATGAAATGATGGTGGAAATGAAAGACTCAATAAGTCAAGTAACAAATACACTGAATGTCTCACTAATAGACGAGAATGTAGACAGTGGAGATATAGCACTTGAAGACAAGATAATAAAATAGAGTCATTCAAACAAGATTAATGCTAATTTTTTAAATGAACGAATGTGACATAGAAGGATGTTGGTAAACCACAGATACACCAAACAAATTATAGACAAATAAGAAGAAATAAAAATCCATGTTAAAGGTATAAAATAATTCCCATAAAATATCAAAATAAATTTCATAGATCTTGAGTAAAATAAACCCAATTGGTAAAAGAGAAATGTAGAATACCAAAAAGGTAGGTTCAGAAAATGAGCTCTCATCTCATATTATAAACAAAACACTAAAATATGTAATGAAGAAAACATTGAAAGCTACAAGAAGACCCAAATTATATTTAACAGCAAGCTATTGATTAGTAGTTAATTATTCAATGTAGTTTTTTTTAAGAGAGAAGAGCTTGGAAAGATGTATTTCATGTTTGGAGAAATCAGAGCTGCCCCTGCAGACAACTGATTACAACAAAACTGTCTTAAAACACTGGTGAACAATACTTTCCAAGGGCAGAAGCAGCTAAAATACTTTATGACTAGTAAGTCAGTGCTACAGAAGACACTGGAGAAAATTCTTTGGAATAAAGAAGGGATAAACATATATAGCATATCATGAGGTAAAAATGTCATACTAGTACTTAAGCAAATAAGGACTAAGAAAACACCATAAAATCAACAATTGACAGAAATTAATAAAAGTTTTTGAATATTACTTTAGATATTAATGGCCTTGAATACCTTCTCCAAAGTCTACAAACTAGTGAGCTGAATTAGAAAACATAGTTATCTTTCATCTGCCCCTAATTAACACATGATCATCAAAGACAGATATCATCTTAGAGAAAAGGGATAGAGCAAAAGAATCCTTAACAAATGAAATTAGGAAACAAAAGGTCTGACCACCCTGATAACTGAAAAATTAAACTTCAAATTAAAACTGGATAGGAAAAAAAAGGGTTCCTTCATGTTGATCAGGGAACAGTCTGGCGATAGGGCATTACAATATAAATATAAAACAGTAAACACAATTGCACTCAATTATAGAGGATAAATATTACTACAAATACAGTCACACATTGTGAGAATATGAGGCCATCTCTACAGATGTAAGCTCAGGTTTTGTATTGTAAACCTGGTCATATGCTTGTGGATGAGAAAGACTTAAGTTTAATGGAGAAAATAACTACTGCTGGTTTTCTCGAATAAATATGTTGTACCTTTCAAGTTGTCTTTTAGCTAAATAGATGTTTTTCTCGAGCTAGCACTGCCAACATTTTGACTAAAGAAGTAGAGAACCTTTTTAATCAATAGGTGATCCTTTCTGCAGAGACTCAAAACTGGATGAAGCATTTGACTGAGACCATGAGTGCTCAGTCTTACATCAAGCATTTATATCATCCACTCTGAACACTCATGCAAAACTGTGGGGAAAGAATTACAAAGATTGTAAAAGCCGATAGAAAAGGTGGCATGTTCGGAACACCATGTTTTGGGTAATGTGCCATTACACTCTTGATCTCACGGTAGTTATAACTTTCACCAAAAGACCTGTATAACATTCAATTATCAACATATGATCTTGGAGGATGGGGTTTCATGAGATTCCCTTCCTCTCTGAGAGTTTATAAGGAGCAAATGGTTGCTGTGGGAGGGAGAGATATTGTCTTTGGTGGTTTGCCATGGTTAAGTTGCTCATGCTCCTGAAAATATTCTTTTGCTCACACTGCTTTCAACAACCCTACTTACACTCATAGAGTGGAGCAAACACACATAGACATGTTACTAAAGATGGATCATTTATAGGAGGAAGGAATCATGAGAAGTCCAGAGAAATTTCCATAGTCTATGGCTACTATAGCATTAGCTTTAAGCTACTGAAGCTGGAAGCCATGAGCCACTAATGGAGGGTGAGTATAATCAAAACACATCACATATATGCTGAAAAATATCCTACTATGTAGAATTGATGTATGTACATAAATTATTTTTAAACCAAAAAATATAGTAAATGATATGCATGCATATCTTTACCATAAAACATATAAAAGAAACTTGATAACATCATTTGATTGTAATATAGGCGAAAGCTAGAAAAAAAACAGTATAACTGTATGTCTCTCATTGGCCTGTCATTGTTTACATGCTGAATTTAAGTAGAGAAGAATGTCAAAGTTCCAGTGAATATGACAGTTTTGTCTAAAACCTTTATCATTCATTCATAATCAGTATTTCTCAAATACCATCCCTTCTAAGACAACATGGAAAATATTTCTGATGCATATACTACATGGAATAATAAACCAGTTAATTTAGCATTTATAATATCTTAAAGAAATTCCTGACTTCTTGTTCAATTTTTCCTCTTCTTTTTCCCATTTTTCTTCTCTTCTATCCTCATTGTCTTCTTCCTGTTCCTCCCCTTCCTCCCCCTCCTCCTCTTTTTCTCTTTAAAGCATTAAATCACACTCTGTAATTCTATCTATAGCTTCCTCAAGTACTACATATGTATAAAAAATCTTCATAGAATCTTTTTTGCAGCTAAACTTACAAGAGAGTGAATAGAATACGAACCACTAAATATGCAGTTTTAATAAGATTGTATTTGAATTAACTTTGTACCTCATTTGTTGTGTATTAGGGTGTTCCTGCATATGAAGGACTGAAAGCACACTAGTGCTAATTTTGTGTGATGTCATCACTATCTTCCCTTCCTGTACAAGGATGTTATTTCTTTGTGTCCACTTTTACTTTTGCTTTGACTGCATCCCTCAGTTTAAAGCAATGTAGCAAGAGCTCATTCATCTTACTTTATAAAGGAATGTGTTGAAATTCTCTATGGCATTGATATAATCATCAAACAATTCAGAGGAGACTCCCATGTTTCTTAATAAGTAACTGATAAATGGAGACACAGAAAAAAACAATTTGGTGGGGAAAATTTATAAAGTCTTCTATATTGGGATATATAATGTAATCTAAAGAATGTCTCTACTCATTTCATATCACCTAAGTATAATCCCAATTGTTCGTTGATTTTCAATAACTTTGTCCTCCTTATACAGTCAACTAGAGAATTAACTGGCATAAAAAGAATATTTGGCTGGTTTCTATCACTGGAGGTCATTGTGATACTGAGCTAGAAAGGAATGTGAGGAGTACAATTGGAGTGGGTCAAAGAAGAAGGTTTATGCTTTTTACCCCCGCACAGAAGCCACATCTCTCTATCCCAAAAAGCCAAGGGTTCAGGTGCTATCAACAGAGAGGTGATATCCAATGGAGCCTGGAGCAATGGTGAGTGATGAACTGTAATCCCCAAGGACACTTGACATTTAAAACCCTGGTGCAAGGAACATTTTCTATCCTCCAAATCAATTGACCCTCTTAGTTAGTGCGTTTGTCTGTTTGTTTGTTTTGCTGTTGACATTTGTGCTTTAGTAATCTAAAAATTCCCTATTCCTCACCCCAAGTAAAACAAACTTTTTACATTTTTTTTTTAAATTAAACCCAGGGAACAGAACACTGGCTCTGTTTCAGGCTGGGCTCAGCTTTAAAAGTGGTTTTCCAGCTATGAGAAATCCAGCACTGCCTATCCAGGGTGTTGCCTGGAAGAACCCATTTTATCTTAATCTTAAACTCCACTGAAACTTTAAGAGTGAATCTAGGAAAGGCTGTTTTTTAATTGCTATTTTCGATTACCACTATTTCACTCCTTAACCGCTATTACATACTACTTTTTTTTAAAGAAAGATTTGGGTAGCATTTTTATTTATTTTATACTCTTAACAATGTGAAAACTTAGAATCATAAAGATTAGGCAGTTGGAGATATTGGCTATCAGATTTCTACTATTGTGTAAAAATAATTTTATAAAAATAATTTTAATTTACTTCAATCTCTCATCTGTTCTAGTGAATTGAGAAATCACTGGTTTAAGAGTATTAGTTACTAAAATAACCAAAAAGAAATTATATATACACCAATTATTATCATGCCTGAGTGAGGTCACTGAATAAAAAATAGTCTAAGTATTCCAAGATTTACTTTTAGCATTTCTCTACTCTTTAAAATCTACCAAACTTCCAAAATGGGTCAAAATTCAAAGAACACCATACTCTGTGGTGTCCATGCCCAGATAATACAAATTCACCAAACCCTTTTATGTAAGCAACAGGCAATGAGGCAGAAGTGGGGGTGGAAAGATTGTTAGAGAAAGAAGACCAGACAGAGTACTGCCATGATGCCGTGTCTTTTACATATGACAGGAAGTTGGACCTATGAAATCTTAACAATATGATCACCTAAACACCTAACAATTACAACACTAGTTGACATTACAATACAATTGGAATAAAAATCAGAAGGCATAACTTCTAGATGAGTTAAGGCAATTAATGACTGTTAACAGAAGAAGAATCATTCTTCCATAGAGATAAGCCCCTTGAGATATTATCCAATCAAGTGGTGATCACTAAACACATGTATATATGAGCAATACTAAATGGGTTCATATATATATATACATATCACATATATACGTATATTTATACATAAATTACATATCCATATACTACATAATAGTAATAAAATATACATATAGAAATTAGTATTGTAGCAACTGGTATGTTGCTCATGTTCCTGTAAATGTTCTTCTGCTTACACTGTTTTCAGCAACCGTACTTACACTCACTCTGTGGCTCACAAGCAAACATATGCATGCACACACAAAGACTTGTAACTAGACTACTAGGAGGAAAAAGATCAGAAGAAGTGCAGGAAGATTTTAGTTGTCTAAGGCTACTGTAGCATTAACTTTAGCCTACTGAATCTTGAAATCATGATCTGTAATGGAGGATAAATATGATCAAAACACATTACTTATATGTTTGAAAATGCCATAATAAAACATATTATCCAAAAGTAACATGTTTTCATGTTATTTTTCAAAGAAAAAAAAGTAAATGGCATGAATATACGTCTTCACCATAAAGCATTTATAAAAAACCTTGATAGCAAAATTTGATTGTAACATAGCTGTAAACTGGAAAAAAATCAATGATAAGTGTGTGTGTGTGTGTGTGTGTGTGTGTGTGTAAAGACACAGAGAAGTTGAGAGGGAGTAGGGCATAGGAGATGGGATGGGAGGAGTTAGATAGGGAGAAGGTGAGAGAGAAATTGTGTGAACACAGTTACTCATGCATGAAATTGCAGAAAGACTTTGTAACATCTATCCAATTTCTACATCTTCTCTATGATGAAGAAGTCATGAGTTCTGCTTTATACCTAAAAGACATCAGGAGACATTTGTCTATAAAGGAAGTCATCTCCAACTACAAAATCACAATGGCTATGAAGATAATTGCTAGGCTGTGGATGAAATCAAGACCTGCCAATTCCCTGATCTGCCATCCTTGCGGCAGAGCCATGTAGAACTATTTAGGTGTTTTTTTCTCTACAATTATTTTGCATTGAAACAGTTGTAAGCAAACAAATACACTGAAATGAAAATACCCTTTTGATAAAAAGGGCATGCTTTCCTATGGAGAATGAAGACTTGCTAGACAGATATTGTCTTTTCTTTTTGTTAGGTTCCAGCTAGCATGTTGCACAGTAGAGCCAAATTTTACTAAGAGTTCTGGTTCTCTCTGCTTAAGTTATAATACTCAGTTCCTCTTCATTTCTACTTATCCTATTTAGCATGATCAGCTACAAAATGGTTATACAAACAATACCTTCTAAAGAATACTGAAAAACACAATCCTAGGGATTTTGGAAGACAGTCCTCAGTTGCCCTTTGAGAATCCTGATTCCTTGGTCCATGTAGATGTCTGAATAGTGCAAGTTGTTAGGCGTGTGGCTCCGTGTGGGCAGTGATGTAGGAGAAACTGTTTTCTTCATGCCTGAAAAGCTTTAAATATACTCCTTATAAGCAAAACAAAATAATACAAATTAATAATAAGCCTATTTGTATCAACCAAATAATTAAGGAGAGACAAATTAGAATGTAAGGTTTGGAATCAAGTTCTCCTCAGAAACAGTATAGTAAGCAATCTAGAATTTCACAATTGACTAGCTGCTTCTCCTTCAAGATCAGGGCACCCCTAGATACAACATACTGGTAGCTCCCCCATACAAAAATGCATAATAAATAATATACATTCCTCAGGGGACATTGCCTTTCACAGTATTTGGAAATCAATAAAGGGACAGAGTCAGCAGCAACCATTTAAGATAAAACAAAAGTCTTTGAAGATATTCTGCTCTAGTAGAGAGCAAATAATAGTTTAAAAATTATTTCTTTCTCTTGATTAGCAAACTTTTCAGTAAAAGAATTAAATTCCTTTCATTAAGTGTTCTCCCTCCTACATGACCACACCTCCTCTCATGCTGCTGGTACTGCAATGGAGACAGGTGTCAAAATCTCATATTGAACCTATGAGCTGATAAATATTCCAAAATATTTAGATTGCATAAACAGTTTTTGAAACCCTCAGATTAATTACCTTCTTAAAGCAAAATAGAAACAGTTTTTGTTTTAGCAATGTTCTGTACTCCATTTCTCTTTTGCAGGCAGATAACCAAATGCTCTGCAGTCAGCATATATGCCTGACATGCATTAAGGTGTCTCCCTGGTTGTGTTTTGTTTCCACATCCTTTTTCTCCTCAGTAGAAGTCTATGGGAAGTTCCCTAGTATATGGGAAATCAGGTTCAGGTTTCTAGCGCCATCAACTTCATAGATATTAGAATTTCATACCACTTAGACATTTGTTTATGTTTTCCTAAATTCTTAGATACTTAATACTAACCTGATTATTTGACTGATATTCATCCAATTGGCCATACAACTAACCTTTACTGAACACTTCCTTTCATTCTCTTTCTGTCTTCTCTGCCCCCGACCCCAGAAAGTCAAACTTCCTACAACTTTTCTGGCTAAAACTACATTTTGCATTTTATCTGGTCTTTGCCAAGAGGAAGAGTCAATATATTTACCAGATGGAACACTGATTTATTGTTAAGACTTTGTTGTTTATGAGGTTCCAAAGTTTCAGATAGTAGAGATTTAGGCTACAGTGCGCCAAGATTAAAGGATTGCCGTTAAACCTTGTCAATCCCCTTCTCCGGTATCAGCACAGAATCCCTCTTACCTTCCCTGCTCTGGTTCAGCTTCCACTGGCAGTACAGTTTATCTTTTGATTCCACCTGCGTTTCTGCATAAGATGTACCTTCACACCTAAAGTGATCCATAAACTAGGAGTAATGGGCAATGCCACTCTTAAAATTTTGTCTGCACAACTTCATAGGAGTTTATTAAATTGTGAACCTAACATAGAATTGACAAAGAGATTCTTCTTTTTCTCCCTAATCTTAAATGAAGTCACATCATTCATCTCTTTCAAGGAGAAATGTAGAAATCAGTAGGGGCAGATGTGAAATGAGGCATTTGGACCTTGGTAAAGCAGGCAGTGGGTTCATCCAGGTCATTTGCCTAGGCCAAAGCAAAATCATCTGGATTGTGATATAATTGCATTAGGGAAGAAATGATTTATTGAAGCCATTTTTATTTCTGGTGAGTAGTCTCTTCATTTCAGTTTTCACAGTCACAGGCTGCTCAACAGACTGTGCCATGAGCCACATGTTCATTATTCTAGTTGTTACATTATATAGCCCTGGAAGCCCTTACTGGATTTCAGGGGGAAAGAAGAGTACATATAATTCACCAAAATAGTAGAATAAGCATGACATTCATTTTTAAATAAAACTCATTTTGTACAAAAGCAAACACCATCAAAATGATACACTGCTTTAAATTCCAGTAATTAGGATATAAAAGGAAACATCTTGTTTTCACTTGAACTTGTTACCCAGTTACAAACTCCCTAAATGTTAATTTGTGGTACACACAGAAAGCCTTAGCATGCAGTAGCCCCTGGGATGATGCCTCTACATCTGAAAAACCATAGTAAATATTATTTAACCTTTGCCTAAACTAGAAAAATCACGGAGTTTGGATGTTTAAATCCTTTCAAAATATAGACGTAATTATGTTACTCATCTAGGAATGACATCTGTTAGGTGGACTTAAGTACAGTTCCATATACACAGAAAATAGAATTAAGGATTGCTGTTCAGTTTTCTCCAGTAATCTAAAGGGTTTCCTTTCACTGCTCCAAGTCTTTAGAGTGATTAGGTCTTGAGTAAGTGCTCGTTGGGTTCAGGAAATGGGATGTTCTAGAGAAACCTTCTGACAATCTGATTGTCTATGGGAGTCACAATATGAAGAATCTAAAATGATTGATCCTATCCACATCAAAATCACAAGTTTTTCTTTCCTGGTGATTAAAATAATAATTATGTTCATTTATTTTGCTTAGGACATGATTGCATTAATAAGCTTCATAGTTCTAGAAACTGAGCCAGAAATGACTCAGACCCAAACCTGAGGTTCAAAAAATGGTATCTTTAATCAATTTTGATTTGTTTCTTTGTCTTGCTTCTTTCAGAAATTTGAGCAATTACTCGTTACCAAGGAACTGGAAGGACAATAAATTACATACACATATTTATGTATACAATTCACATACATAAAACACACATATGTTTATCTGTATATGCATATGTGTACATATATGTATGAAATAAACACAATATGTATGTCATAAATCAGTCTTTTTATTTCCAATTAATTGTGCTATTGATTTAGTTTGTCACTATGTATTTTATAAGCATGGATGAAATTCTCCAAAGAAATAAATATTTCCAGAAGACAAGTGATCAATAATTTGAGTGCATTCATATTCCACTGCATTTCTCACTTTAGAATGAACAGGAGATGCTATCTAAGGAAATGCAAAGAACTGAAGTGGAAAAATATGGAGGAAGTTAATGTGAAAATATGTCTTCAACCTTTCATTGTCTGCCTCATGGATAAAAAATTACCTGGAGTTGATGAGTTCTATTGACTCTGCATTACACATTGATTTTATTATTTCTGGTAACAATTAGTCAAGTACTTATCATGCTTAAGAGAATACACATGCAAAGGAAAAACAGAGAGAAGATATATGATACTAGGCTCTTATCTGAAACAAAAATGGTTCTCTCTGTGAGACTATAGACAAAAAACTTATTTTGCCAGAAGCCACAATGAGCAAAGTATCTGTACTTTAATTAGGCAATAGAAATCCATGAAGCTGCATTCACTTGGTTTTCAGCTTTTTTATTTTGCCTCAGTAAAATCCATGGACTCTGAAGGAGAACTCAACCATAATTAAAAGTGTTACTGAGCTAAACACAATTAACAATGCTTACCTCATTATATAATGCAGTTGGCACCAGAAGTAGAGTTCAAACTAGCTTTCTTTTCTGCATTCTTGTCAGACATATTTATGAAAATCTCTAATATAATTTAGCAATGGCCAGTATCAAAATCATAAATGGAAAACTGATGAATTTGAACTATGGCAATCAATTCCAAAGTAGCTTGACAGTGGTTACTAACCTTGGAGGCAACTGGATTTGCTTTCAACTCCATCTCCTATTTTCATGAAGGGGATAACCGCAGAAAGAGTTACCTGAGCTAATGAGAGCTCACTAACTCTAGCTGTACAGGAAAGGAGCCAGTGAGGTACAAACTAGACCCTCTGAATGTGGGTGACAGTTGTATGGCTGGGGTAGGCTGTGGAGCCTCTAGTCCCTACTGCTTGTACTTGCTTTTGGGGAACCTGTTTTCTTTGGATGGGTATCTCACTTAGCCTAGATATAGTAGGGAGGGTCTTGGATCTTCCCCAAAGCAGTGTGCCTTACCCTCTCTGAGGAGTAGATGGGAGGTGGGGAGAGGAGAAGTGGAGGATATGGAAGGAGGTGAGGGAGTGGGAACTGGTATTGGTATGTAAAATGCAAAAAGACAGTTTGCTTTCTTTTTCAAAAAACTTAAAGAAAAGGAAAAGAAAAAAAATTATTATCTGTTGCAGGAGCTCCTTTTGCTCCTTCGTCAATAGCTGCTGAGATATCAGCCCATTGGGGCGTGGTCTCTCTCTCTTTAAAAAAGCAGCTACTGCCCTCTGCTAGCTCTCTGGCTTCCAGCTCCACTTCCGGCGACTAGGCTCCTTTCCTTAAGGCACAGAGGGCCGTTTTCTGGGATGGTGATCTGTAAGTTTTCCCCCTCTAAATAATTAACCATTCTATCAATCATAATTCTGAACCGGTGTGAAAGCAGGCCTGCTTGCCCCATCACTACAATTGGCAGCCCAACGTGAAAAATTAAATCCACTTAAAAACCTGAGAGCTTAATTTTAATCGCAGAAAACACAGCTTTTTGCTGTTTGCTGGCGGGGTGCTGTAGAGAAATTTTCCTGATTCAGCAATAGTAGCAGAAAGAAAAGCCACACCATTTTAAAACATGGCACCCTGGGTCCTGCCGCTGGTGCAACCTCCAGCTATGGAACATTTCTGGGCCCTGACGTTTGTGTGCCCACTCAGGGTTAGGAATAAAGTAGTTGAAACCATGCCCATGGCTCAGCTCTTCTCCTGCCTGGGTAGGCATTGGGATTAGGTCTACTAAAAAGTGGTGATTTTGAAATACCAGGTACTGGGCTGTGCTGCCATTGCGATCTCTGTCTGGCTTCTGAGGGACACAGAGCTTTTGAATGGAGCATTTGGAGTAAAGTGCTACGATTTGTCTGATAGCAACTAGACTCGCTGTGCACCTAAAAGGGAGTCATTGTGTGCTGCTGCTCAGAGGCACAGGCAGCTCTGCCATGCTAGCGGTGCAATGTGCAAAGCTCAGAGGCACGAGTGGATCCGCCATGGTGGACTGGGTGGGGCAAGCCTGCTTTACCTGTTTTTGACCTAGGAACGTCACAGCTTAGATTCTTAAGCGCTTAGTGATTTGAAAGCACAAAGCAAAAATTGTTTCTGGACAGTAAAAAATTACAGACAATGCAATAGGACAGATTCAGACATAAAAGACCTCTAAATGGGTCACAGTGTTGAATGAGTGTACATAGGCTTGGGAGAGAAAAGAAAAAGAATATAGAGAATAAAGTTAATACTTTTTAAAAAAGGGTAAAGTCTTTAAAGAGACAGAATAAAGTAAAGTGATAGAGTAAAAATAAGCCATGTAAAAATGAAAAATTCACAGAGAGTTTGGATTCTGTATATNTTCCAAATTTGGATCTAAGGACATGATGCTTTGGAGAGGGTCTTTTGTTTTCACGGAGAATGAGACCCTGTGGATTGCTTCTATACCAATATGGTATGATACACCACACCCTCCTGAAAGGTTGCTGTGAACATCCTCAAAAAATAACTTCAATCAACTGCCGACAGAGATGAACCTGGCACACCATGGTTATACCATGAAAGAGCAGTGCCCCCATACAGCAGGAAGCAGTTTGGAGAGAAAAAAACTGCACCCATATTCCCAAATATTGCTTATGAATGCTCTTTTACATTTAAAGGAGGAGATGATATAGATATGAATAATTTGCATTGGTATGAATCTTGGTTTATTGATATAAATTTAAGGTCAATCTTTTTATATGTATTTGTACCTGATCTTGATTAAGGTATTGTGATTGTGTAGTTTTTAGGTGTTCTGCAAATCAAACATGACTTATATTTTGAAGTTTCTGATATCCTGATATAAATATCTATGGATCTTAGCACATAAAATGTAGAATTTGGATAGCCAATAGAGTTTTCTAGAAGTTACCAAACTGTTTTAATGTCAGGGAATATTATTAACAAGTATGGAACAATCATGCATCCATGAATTTAATTTACTCATGCTCAGTAAATCAAATTCTTGAAAATGTTACACCAGAAATAAAAATGAATTCTTCTCTGGTGATTTGCCAAAACTTCCAAAGATTTATTTGTTTTTGTTGACCTTACAATGTGTTTATCATTTCACTGCTTTTGGACAGCTGCTATAACTCTTATTCTAATCCTTCTATCTGGAAAGATAAACAAGTTTACAAACAAACAAATAAGGTATGAGTAAGCACACTGAGCTTATATTTTGAAGTGTGTGCATGCTTATGGACATATTTGTGGGAGCTTTGAGTTTTATGGTCTCCATTGACAAGCATAACGAACCCAGTTTTCTTAAATTAAAAAAAAATTACCTAAGTAGAAAAGACTTACTGAGTGATGAAAACATATCAATAAAAAGGAAGAAGAAAAATACAATATTTAATTCTGACAGAAGAGCAGCTATGGAAGAGCAAACATGAAAATCTAAAACACAGCACATTAGGTGAGGAATCTGTTAAGGGTTAGTAAACAAAAGGCCCTGAACTGTGCTAAACTGTTTTAAAATGTCTTTATAGATAATCACAACCAAACAAAAACTTCTCAGGAAAGTATGATAAGTCTATTGTTTACTGTTTGCTCTTAAATTGCAAATGACAAAAGTTAATGTTCGGAAAACACTTGTAAGTCAGCCTGAATATGTATATATGTGCATGCATAATACACACACATACATATATAAATATATATGCTTGATTATATAAATATATATGCTTGATTATGAGAATATATATATATATCTTTGCTGAAGGAAAACTGGAAAATTCTCTCTTCCCAAAGATTCCAGCTATATGTAGGAATCCTATCCCAAAATCTTTTATAAAATGGAAATCAGTACAGAAAAACCGTTACTTGAGGAAATTGCATAGAAACTATTTTTAGCACATGAAGGACTGAAATGTGTTTCAGCTCTGCTTTGGGACTCCAAAATCCTCCTTATCCATTAAAATGTAAAGAGTCATGATTCTTTATTGTCATGCAAATGATGCATGTGAAAGGTAACTACCTTCAAACTGTATGGATCACTGTTGAATGCACCTTCATCTTCTGCTTCTCCATAAATCATTAGGCTCATGAAACCTCTTCTTTTCTTATTGCTGTAAAGGCTGAAATTTTTTCCTCTGGCTCTAAGGATCAAACACACAATGTCAAGCTTGCCAGGAAAATATTCTTCTGTAAAGCATCAACTTGAGCGTTGAGGCTGGATTTTCAGGTACAATTAAAGCTGAGTAACCCTAAAGTTAGATGGAAACCGGGGTACATCAAAAAGAAAAGTATCTCCTTACCATGGGATACAAGTGAAATCCCTTCTCTTCAGTCAGGCTGGTGATGTAGGAGAATCATCTGTCTATGTGTTACTTTTGTTGGTTAATAAAGAAGCTGCCTTGGCCTTTTGATAGGCCAGCCCTTAGGTGGGTGGAGTAG
>LOEQ01006518.1:82895-105867 GCA_001685075.1 Bramus lutescens | reverse complement strand
GCAGTGTTTAAATGAATATAG
The DNA here is from genome assembly GCA_001685075.1 of Bramus lutescens. Classification (NCBI taxonomy): domain Eukaryota; kingdom Metazoa; phylum Chordata; class Mammalia; order Rodentia; family Cricetidae; genus Bramus; species Bramus lutescens. The sequence continues at coordinate 105,846 of LOEQ01006518.1, read as the reverse complement.
TTTCCGTGTTATTATTTCGGGGCTAAGCTAGCCTTGCCGAAGCCGGGCGGGATGAAAAGCAGTCCCTGCTCCTATTTACTACAGGCTGGTTTTACATTTTACACTAAAACTCCATCTCTGATATCTCTGCAGCAACTTCACTTACCTTACTGGGAAAAAAGAAAGAAAAGAAATAGAAAAAGAAAAGGTTTCTTACAACCTTCCAATATGATGGTGAGATCCACAAAAAATGGAATACATGACTAATAGTAACACAATAAGTTGCGACTATTCTTGAGGGTGTGTTATACTTTTACTCACTCTTACAGCAGCCTATATTCAAGCACACAGGTGTTTCATACCTTCTTCGGTCTCACTTTCTGTTTATTGATCCGTATACTTAGGCTTATATTGAAATATTGTATTAACCCTCCCATTCTGCTTCATAAACTTGAGGGTACAAAATTCTTACATGAAGGACACGAATCCCACTGACTTGAATTGAGGCCCCTGTGACTCTATAAGAACTCCTCAGATTGATGAGGGTGGTGATGTGGAGTTGTAGCTATTCTTTTGTGGCTTACAATTCTAATCTTGTCATAGATCCTCATCCCTTCCTACACTGTAGAGTTCATGTGGTTTTGCCTACTTTTTGCTGTTGTGATAAAACATTATGAACATAAGTGATTTACAGACTAGAAAATTTACTTTGACTTATGATTTCAGATAATCTGCAATGTCCTGGATGCTTAGGTGCAGGTGCTTAGTGAATGGAGCTGAGTGATCACATCTTCAACTACAAACACAACACAGACCAAGAAATGGAGACAGTGAAGCAATCAACTTTCCAAGCCCATACCCCAGGGACATACTTTCTCCATCAAGACATTATATCCTGAAAGTTCTACTACCACTTAAACCAGTGGCTCTTAAATATGGGTCACTCCCCATTGGGTTTAATGACCTATTCATAGTAGTTGAATATCAAATATCCTAAATATCAGATATTTACATCATTATTCATAACAGTAGCAAAAATACAGTTATGAAATAGCAACAAAATAGTTTTTATGGTTTGAGTCAGTACAACATGAGGAATTGTATTAAAGAGTTGCAGCATTAGGGAGGACGAGAACCACTGTCAGTGCCAAGAAGTGAAGGCCAAACGTTTAAAATGTAAGCTGGTTGGGGGGCATTTCTGTTCCAATCACCATCCCTGGTCTTTTCAACTTCTGACAAAGGTTAGTGAATCATTATATATTTGGCTCTGAGGTATATATTCAAGATAACCTTTATATTACATTACTTTTTGTTGTAATACAAATAATAGAGAGTTATGAACACATATTCTCAAACATTTACTTTTTCATATGTATCCTTAATTTAATTATGAGAATTATAACTATGTTGATTAGGTTTATAACAGTTTTAAGAAAGACAGATTCATTTTGGAAAAGTGACTCTCAATAGAGAAAATGGTCCCACATGATTGTCCTGTGAACAAGCATGTGGGGCATTTTCTGGCTTCATGATTGTCATAGAATTGGAACAGATCACTATGGGAAGGTGATCCTGAGTTTTGTAAGAAATCAGACTGAGCAGGTCATGGAAAGAAGTACAGCATGCACCAATCCTCCATTGATTTTGCTTTAATTCTTCTCTCTAGGTTCCTCCCATGCTGATGTACTTGCCCTGAATTCGCTCAATTGTGGACATTTACCTGGAAGTTGAAGATGGAATAAACTCTTTCCTGCATAACCTGGTTTTTATTGTCATAGTCTTTATCATAGGTATATAACAGACAGTTTAACATGAGAATAGGAAGTGACTTTGGTGTTGTTTTAGAAAGCCTAGTTGTCTATAATTCACTAACGCTGGTGATCTTAGAAGTAATTATCTTGTTCAGTCTTGGGATAACAGAAGTGATGAAAGATCATGAACATATTGTCATTAAATGGTACTACTGGAGAAAGATCTTATGCTTATGTGTTGCAAATGTCCTCCGAGGGAAGATATTCAGAGATGGACAAATCTGGTTCTTCTCTTGGCACATTACATAGAGGATGCATCTGGTATATTTTTTACAGCCCTAAGTAGACTAATAAGATTTGATTTCTAATAAAACCCTATGCATCCTGGCAAAAAATTACAAGACACTGATATTTTCCATGAGGATAAAAAATATTATTTAAACTACTTTGATCATTGCTGGATGTGGTCTAGCAAATTTTAAGTGCTGTGAATTTCTAAAACAAGTTTTTGTTATGATAGACCTTCAAGAGACACTCTAATTTGTAAACAAAATTTTAATTAGAGCTAAGCAGAATTCTAAAACATAAATGATGAGATATAAGATGATGGCTTCTACCTACCTTGAAATCTCAAACATACAATGCTTATTTGCATTCCTGACAGAGAAATATATACTGCAAGTTTTCCGTTAACCTTCACTGCTATGACTCCCAGCAAAGTGATTAAATTGAAAAGTCTTTATGCAAAAGTTCACACTTTAACTAGTATTAAATTGCTGCCTTTAATTAATATCCCAAAACCATGTCAGGTGATTCTCTGTTTGATATGGGAAAATATCTTGTTTTATAAATGACTTCTGAAGATGATGAACAATGTAAAGCAGTCAAGGTTCTTCGTCATGTTTGATGTTGCAGTTTCTCTAATGTACATTTATATTATGCCCATATCCCATCAGTTTATCTTCAGAGAAATACATACTGACAGAAATTGCTAAGGCCACAGCAACTAAACAGTATTTCCTACAGAATGAGAAGTTCATGGTTGTCTTTGATTTTTTTTCCTGTAGTACAATCATTGTTCTACAAACATGCACAACAGGTGTTTATGATAAAGGCACAGTGATATGGACCCTGCATATTCTAAATCATAAGACATATTTCGTTTTATAGAAAGAAATCACACAACCACCGCTAACAGCTTGTTTTCTGCAAGCTAATTTTCAATCTAAACGACTGGCTCAGAAGCATTGTAAGACTTTCTGGCATGGTGTAGGGAATACTCTATAAGCTACATAGATGACCATGTGGAGCAAAGTACGAACAGAATAAATATCAGAGAAAGGACCTGAGACAGTAGTCAATCTAAAATATAGAAAGATGGACTGCCATTTCTCTGCCTCCTCTGTATAATCTACTAGGTCAAGAATTGATGAAAGCCAACTGTTTAAGATGCTAACACCATGTACTCTGAGTTTACTGGCTATGTGAATAAATCACAACATAAATAATCAGTTTCTGATTTTATGTAGTGATAGGCAGAACTAGCCAGTGTTTAAATTTATACAGCATATTTTCAGCTAAACTTCAGAGAATTTTGTTTAGGCTCATGGAAACACCCTTTCTGAAGAAAGAATTACGTTATCATGTCAGATAAAAGGGTTTGGAATAGCACTACTTATCCCCTAAAAACTGTAAAAACTGCATTTCCAAGAGGAAGTTTGAAATCTGTTTATGTTACTCCACTGCTATTGGTATATTGGCTGGAATTTGTTTTGGACATTTGAACAGGACTGTGTCCATGAGAGTATTTAACGACAACTCCAACAAAAATGGTCCATTGATACAAACACTAAGGAATAATGTATTTTTAAAATAATTTGAAAAACTTCAAGATATTTGCCCTATTGCTTTAAATGTCAAACTTTAAATAGACTTCATTAACAGACAAAAATAATTGACCAAGGATTAAATGACTGACAAATTGAATACCTTCAGAATTTAATCAAGAGAGTATGTATATCAGAAACTTAAAAACAAACAAAACACACCAGAACAAACAAACAAACAAACAAAAATGCTCAAAGAACATCCTGTTAGCAGGTATGATTAATGGAAACAGGAGTTTAGGTTACAAATTTTAGTATTCCACTAGTTACTATTAGAAAAAAAATTTTATCTAAGGTGTTGGAAATAAATATCTTAACCATTCAAGTAATCTCATTGCAATAGTAGTGAAAAGTGGCACACTCATTCTCACAATTACACACACCCTTGCCCCCCTCTCACATACACACACACACATGCACACAGGGAGAGAGACAGAGAGACAGAGAGAGGTGGAGGACTCACTTATGACTCCTTTTACTTCCTGTGGGTTGGGCAAATTTACTGGCTAGTTAAGATTGATTGCAATTTCTCATTTAAAATGCAGTCTTTCATGTAGGGAGGGATTATGCTAACAATGTATCCTGGCCTTTTTAATGGGTAGATTGTTTTTACTATAAATTTAAATATAATTATAATGCTTCAGATTTTTAATGATTTACACTACAGCTGTGTTGCCAGTCTAAATTTGAATTCCTACTACATTATATGTTGTTTGCATAGATATCTATCTCTTTAATCACATGGCACATTTATATCCAGCTCTATTGTCAATGAATCTATACCTCTTTGCCTAAATTAGTAACTGGAATGTTAAAATTTTGTTACCTAACTTGTTGTAACCTCATCAGGATACTAATGCAGAACTGAATAGAATCCCTGATTCTGTTCTAAAGAGGGAGAGTCATCAGCTCCTCACTAAATGCTAAAATGAGCCCACCTCCAATCTAAAAACAGAAACAACTCAGATAACTATTGCAGTGGGTACTAAAAAAATCTAGAAATCTAGAAATATTTGTAATGAATAGTGATGGAGACTTAGTTTTATTAAAGAGTGATTGTCTACAGTGTGATCTTCAATATTATATTTGCACACATACAAATATTTGTGAAAAAAACAAAATGTTCAAAACAACAAAGGACAAATGTTACAATGTCTGCCATACCATATAAAAGAAATCATTAAATCAAAGCTAAGAAAACTTTGAGATTTATCAGACAAGAATATTAAATCTTTGGTTTAATTATATTACAGCTGTTCAAAAACTCAGCAAATGGTGAATTGAATATAGATGAGCTCAAACAAACATTCATTAGATTTGAAATTACCACATTTGATATGAAAATATTGTTAGTGAGGTAGATGCCAGTTTACATGTCAGAAGTGAATATTAGCAACACAACATGAAATAAAGAGGACAGCGTCTAAAGAAACTGAGAGGATGGCCACCAACCTATGAGGTAACATCAAAGTCTTAGTGTGAGAGTAACTTAAATCACCAGCATAGGAATGCGGGAATGAATTTATTCGTGAAAGTGTAAGGTCTGCACATGGTATCAAGTAAAACACCCATGAAAAGAACTTGCAGAAATAAAATAGAAGCATCCCAAGTCTTTAAACTGGAAGAATTACATTTTGAAAATGTTAGAATAAAGCAATACAACTCACTTCAAATTCTAGCTGGATTTCCACAAGAAAAATTAATACTTGAAAAAAATCATATAAAACAATAGGAGAACCTAAAGAGCTATAATATTCTTTGATTCCGTTCTATTTGAGTGATATGAGTAGGTAAGATTTGGAAGGTTATTTGTCTTTGAGATTTTTGGATCATTGTTGCCTCTAACCATGTGCAGCTAAGCATTCTTCCATAGATCCTACTTTAGACATTATAGTATCTAGCATTAAGATCATGAAAGTATGATATTCCTTCCTTGACAATTTCAAAATCTATTATTTTGTTGCTCAGGCCATTTTTTCTATTTTTAAATATAAATTAAAATATAATTTCATCATTTCCCTCCTTCCTTTTCTCCCTCCAACCCCTTCCATGCCCCTCCTTATTTCTTCTGAATTCCATAGTCTATTTTCTTTAATTATTATTGTCAGACACACACATCAATATATAAGTACAACCTGTTGAGTTCATTTAATATTGTTTGTATATACATTATTTCAGGACTGATCACTTGCTATTATATTACCAATTAGGGGCATATCCCCAGACAGACTAATACTCCATCTTGCTTCATTTCTTGTTTTCTTGTAGTTCTTTGTCTAGGGGTTGGATCTCATGAGATTTAACCTTCCACTTCAGCATAACCATTGGTGTTGTCATGGTTCACATTCCTTACGCAGCCATTTTGTTGAGGTATCATGGGTGTAGCAACCTAGTCCTTTCAAGAAGGTAGAATCTTACAGTAGACTTCCTGGTCTCTGAGTCTCACAACAATTCTATCCTCTCTTCTGCAATGTTCCTGAACCTTAAGATTTGTGTTGTAGAATTATTCAGTTGGGTTGGCAATACCAGGATCATTTGTTCTTTGCATTTTGACCAGTTGTGGTTCTCTATGATAGTTTCTTTCACCTACAAATAAAGATTATTTCTGAGTGCTAAACTTCTCTTTGGGTATGAGAACAGGGTATAGTTATCAATTGTGCTACTCTAGTTAAGTGATAGTAGTAAATTGTCTTCTAGGATCTATGACCTTAGCCAACTCTTCAAACACTTTTCAAATTCAACCTCTCTTACATGCCTGATACACTTTATTGAAGTATGTAGGGATGTTTCATTTGTATTTTAATAAATAAAGCTTGTCTGAAATTCAGAGAGTAAAACAGTGACGCTGATCAGCCTTACAGACCAGGAAGTGGTGACGCAAACCTTTAATCACAGTGGACACAGTAGTTTGCCTTAGACACTGTGTGGTAGTGGTGCACATCTTTAATCACAGCCCTAGAGAGGAATATAAGATGGAAGGTGACAGCTCTCACACCCAGTCTCATTCTGAGATTCCTGGAGGCAGGATGGCCATTTCAGACTGAGATAGAGGTAAGAGTCAAGGCCTGGCTGATTTGCTTTTCTGACCTTCAGGCTGAACCCTAATATCAGTCTCTGGGTTATTACAAATCATGCTATAAAAGTTGGATGAGAAAAGAAGAAAAGGACTGAGATTCTTAGATGTTAAATATCACATTTAAAGTTAATTTGACTAGGAGTATTGTAATGTCCCTATCTAGGACAGAGGTGCATACTTCTCTCACTACTGGCTATATCTATACATGGCGCATATTGTAGTTCCTTTCAAATCCCTAGCCATTATATGCCCAACTGAAGTCATTATTGTTCTGATAAGCACGAGCAGAGTTGTCAATGGATTCTGTGTGTGGTGCTTTGACAAATTGCAGACCCTTTATCAGCCTTTAACAGAGAGTAGCGAGCTAATTCTGAAGGACCTACATCAGAGAATTGGAATATCCAAAATCTTAGGTATTTGAATTCATATTTGACACTTATAGTTGTCAGGTTATATTACTTGCAAATCAGAACTTTAAACTTGATTAGATTTTGCTGAATAGAAAACTGTGTCTTCTCTGAAATCCATCTAAACTCATGATTGGATTCTAGGTTTTCCATGTTCATTGCTCATTATTCTTAGTACAGAAGATAAACTAACCTTTGTAAAAAAGCTTACAGGGAAGCACCAAATTTAATACTTGGTAATCTACTAGTACTGTTATTTTTCCAAAACACAAATAACACTGAAAGAATTTAGGAGAATATCACCTGGGGTATAGCAGTCATCATTATACAACAATTCGTTACCAATGAAATATTAATGATTTACATCAATGCAGGATCCAAGAGTCTAATGTACTTTATCTGCCTTATCAGTTAGGGCAAATGAGTTAATAGAAACATTGCTCCAAGACCTGATTCCTAATTTCCTTCTTGTTTATCTTTTTGGACCTAAGTGCAAAGAAGTCTCTGAGAGAAAGTACTGCATGTAGTTTTATTGAAAGTCTCTATGAAACACCATTAATATGGAATAAGCATAGTAGAACTGAACATTAGGGTAAGCAGACATAAATTATAAATACCATACAAAATATATAACTTCTAGAATTTAGAGATGGCTCTGTCCTCTGCCCTGCTAACTTAGGAGTTTGAATCAGATTGTGATAAACTAAAGAAGAAAACTCATATATACTCCAACCTTCTACACATGTGCACATTTACATTAATGCATATAAACAGAGACAGAGGCAGGGGGAGAAAAAGGGAGAAACACACACATACACACACACAGTGCATTGACTGCTAATCTTAAGAAGAGATTTTACAGTAGGGAATTGCACTTTAAACATGCCTTGAATTGTGATATAAGGATTTGTCCCATACCAATGAGAAACTGGAAAAATATTGGACAAAGAGCTTGACATCTTTAAGGGTATTTATTTCAAGATAAATATTCTGGTAAGAAGAACAGTTAGTTTCATTTTACAGATGCGTTGGGTGGCACACAGAGTCCATTCACTATTCCCCAAAGAATGTGCTTTTGTTTTAGAGCTGCGCTTTGAACCTCACATTAATATAAAAAATTGATATTATGTGAGAAATTTATTATAATTTGGACTTTTCACCTCTGATCTATACCACATTTCACTATTGAATCATCGACCTCTATCCATCATTAAGCATCCTCAGAAAAGAATATGTGCCTTACTTGGAGAATATCTTAGAGGGACTCGAACCCTGAAAATACTGTTGGAATTTATACAGTATTAAAATGTATATAATAGTGTGACTTAATGCTAAAGAATTTTATAAACTGCATTATTCAGATTTCTGATAGATAGATAATCTTCATTTAAAGAGTACCAGACAGATAGAGGACGGTATAGCGTATAGCATATTTCCTGACATATAGTAGGTTAAAAGGCTATGGGAAAGGAATGTAAAGTGGTAATTGTAAACTCAGTTACAGGGCTTGAAGAAGGACGCTTAAAAGAAATCTCACACTAGCTCAGAATTGAGAATTAGACAGTTATTTATTTAGCGGTAGACTCATAAATCATAATACTCTGCTGGAATGTAGATCAGAACCCAAATCCCGCAGCCCCGTAAAGAGATTGGGTGCATGCTCTACATCAGCATTAAGGGTGTAAGAGGCCACGCCCCAGTGGGTGGGGAACTACTGACTTTCTACAGCAAGGACTGTTCTCATCACAAAGCATTTAGTGGTGTTGGTTTAAACCATTAAATTTAGTAAAGTTAGATGATTTACTTTGTTTTTTTGTCACAGCCACTGTCATGCTCCATCGGTTTTAGGCTGGCGGAAGAAGTTCAGGTACCAACAAGTCCTACTTGATTTTCTGGCGTGGAAATTATGATTCCTGAGTTGGCCATCGCGTCTCCTCTATTATATCTAGGTTTCTTCTGAAACTGAAGCCTCATTCGCTTTTCAGAGAGCATACTATAAAACATACTAATTAAATACAGAAGTGTTAAGTTTTGAAATGCTCTCTTTTCGATCCACATTAAGTGTACGCTGTTTTCCTTTCCAGATGAGTGCTTGTGGAAGAGCATTACTGTCCATCTTAATCCCAAGTTGATTCAGTGGAAAAGATAACGAAGATGCTGGGCAGACGGTTGTCATCAAGTGCTGCAATTTAAAGACCCATAATGGGAATGGAATCGGCTATAGCACTTAAAGTCTGTGCATATATCTCAGATAAATAGAATACAAAAACAAAGACAAGGGTAAGAACTTCACTTACCACGTGCTTCTCCCTTGAGATCTAATGTGCATTTAGAAATCTTAAGTTAAGGAGAATAGTAACACAGAAGACAGTCTAACACTTTAGACGAAGTATAGTAATGTAAATTCACATTCCCTGCCTAGGTAGCCTTCCAGGTTAGCTGGAGAATATTGGGTAAAAGAGTGGGGACTATGTACATATAAATGTTAGTAAATCTGATTCACTTCTTCATGGGTTCCTTGCATTGATCTGTCAGTAGTTTTCAAATTAAATCAAATGAACACATTATGATAGTGAATGATAAAATGCCTTTGTTGAGTGGGACATTTTGAAAACCTTGTGATTCACTTTTTAATAACTTATGTAAAATAGAATGATTTTATGAATAAAACTGTTTACTTCTCCCATGTTTGTAGTGATACTTGATGTTGAGGAAAATATAAAAATATAGCTTCTAGGTTAAACTAAAAATGATATTTACTTTTTCTTTTCATGCTCCCATTAAGGAAAAGTTATTAGACTGCTTTATTTTGTTCAATCCATTTATCTTATTTTGGAGACAGAATCTTATTTATTTCAGGGTCATATGAAGCTGCAATGTAGCCAAAGAAGACCATGTGTTCCTGATCTTTCTGCTGCTATGTCCCAGGAGTTAGGGTTACATGAATACATCACTTGGCTGGTCTACAGTTACTTTAAAGGAAGCATTGATACATTCTACTGAGGGCATTAATTCTCCAAAGTTATTTGTTCTTTTACTTTGTTTTCTTTCTCCTGTTGTATGATTTTCCAAATTTTATTTTCAATCTACTTTAAGTGAATCAAAACTAGCTGTTAAAGTATTTTTCTCTTAACTGTGGATCTTTACATTTTCCTCGAGACCCTTTAATTATGTTTTACACCCTGAGTAATGACTTAGTGGCTAAAGAGAAATAAGCAGTTCAAAATTTCTGTAACAATTAACAATGTTAATGATAGAAATAGAAAACACCAAAAAATTCAATGCTTTTTGCTTTTATCTGTGTTATCAAATGATTGTGTGATATTATTTTTCATTTTCTATTGCCACTAATTAATTCCAATGCATTTCTAATTCTGTGCTCTGAATATCTCATATAGTCCATATATCTGACTGAAGATATAATGAAGAGAAATTGTCGCTTGATAATTTTAGCTTTTTCAACTTTACTTGAAAGCAAGTTAGAATCAATCAGGCCTACCCATTGGTACTTCTGCTTCCATGACTAATATGTTTCTCTTGACAAAGCAACCATAATAATACTAGTGTTTGGTGCCTGTCAAGTTAACCACCAGGCTTGGAATACCTGAGGAAACCTCATTATTGTAACGACCTTGTAGAGGTAGAGAACAGCATCCTTTCATATGATTATATTTGAATTAATGTGCTTAATTTAGAGTTCATTAATTATTAATTTGTATATAAAGAAATCACAAGGAGTTTTATAAACTTTACTGATGATAGAGCTTGGCTTCTTCAAAACTGAAGATTGAGAAGTATCACAATTTACAAAGATGAGATTAAAAGATATCATTGTGGTGGTAATGATAAATGACTGCGTTAGTCACAGTAGTGTAGATTTCAGATAACCATATATGTGTAGACACATTAGCATTTAATACTTAAAGACAAGAAAACATGAATAACCTGTCTCTACAATTGTATTTAAGGGTCATTCAAGGATGCCCCGTTAGAAGATAAGAAAGAAAAGGGCAGTAAATCCCTCAGCAACCCTAGCTTGGAATGATAGACAACACTTTTATTAGAAATTCTGAGAGAGAAACTACAGGTTCAGAAGGGACAAAGGCCACTTGGTGAACATTTTCTTTGAGACCACAACTGCACACTCTTTTACTACTTGTAAAGACACATATAAGAAAGCATATATTGATATATTACAAGGTGCACACACATGTATTCTTATGTATGTATTTACATTTAATATTTATGTTTTTGTTATCATTAACTTGAACTAAGAGTTCATTTCAGAAATTTATGAAAAGAGTAGCATTTCCTGATTTCTCCTCCCCTGTTGAGGTACTGGGGTTCACACTTGATCATGTTAATCTGTCACTCTCTTCTGGACTGTCTTCCAGGCCCCTTGGTTTTTTGGAAAGCAAAATTTTGCCACCAAGCTCCCTTAGGTCTTGAATTAGATATGCAACCCAAAGTTGCCACAGACTTCCCTCTGTTTCCTCAGGACTGGGATTACAGTACTAACTGATTTGTTGAAACTTAATTGAATAGATATCAACTGATAAGCATTAATTATAGAAACTGGTGATGTAGAGAAAAAAATAAAAATTTCCACTCCTTAACATAGTGAATACCTCTGTGGATGAGCTAATTGCTGCTTGAGGTTATTTTATTATCAATTATTAATTGTGTAAATTATGAGTTCTTATACAGGCATTTATATATTTGCTCATAATATACTATGATTTTATTCGATTTCCTCTATTATTAGGTCTTTTCTCTCCCAATCTTCCCTTTCTCTCCTCTATCTTCCTTTCCTTCCTCCACATGTGTATAACATTTCCCTTTTTTGATTTTATATACTTACCCCCACTGAGTTTTACACATGAGAAAAGGACATTAAAGCTTTTTTTAATGCTAGTATATTTCACTGCACATAAAGACCTCCAGTCATATATAATTTCCTACATTTTCTTGATTAGAAAGCAAACACATATATAGATACTCCATTTCCTCTTTCCACTCCTCAGCTGATATACAGTTAGGCTGATATTTGTCATAGTGCTATGATAGACATGATTGTATAGGCTGTAGATGTCTCTGAAGTAAAATAACTTGGATTCTTTCAGTTTCATACCCAGAAAAGCTGTGAATGATGCAAATGGAAGGTTAATTTTTTCTTTATTTAATAATGATTTATATTGATTTGAATAATGGCTACACTAATTTTTGTCTGAATAAGCTGTTAATATGGTCCACATACCACTGTCTCTTCTCTAGCACTTGTGGTTTTCTTGATGACTGATTGATGATAATTGATTTCTTGATGATGATTCATTTCTGATTGAAATCAGTGTAGTTTAATGTCCATTTCCCTGTTTGTTAAACTTTTGAAAATAATTGTTTTCAGGTATTGACTGGTTGTCTTTACTTCTACACTTGAAAATTATTCAAGCCCATTGGCCACAATTTCTTGATTGTATTAATTGATTGGTTAGTTTTATTTATTTGAAAATTACTCAATTCCACTGTGCCTCATTTCTTGATTGTATTAGTCATTTAGTTTTTTTTCATTTATTGTATATTCTAGCTATCAACCCACTATCAAATGACAGTTGGTAGACTATGTCTTCACTCAGCCATTTTTTTTCCTTAAGGAAGTTTTCAAGAACATAGACAAGCTGTTTCAAAATTGGCTCAGATTTGATATGTTAAGTTAGTAAGAATCAAGGACAGCTTTGAAAATTTCAGTAAAGCGTAAGTGGATTTGTGAGTGACATCATTTTGTTATTCTTATTCTACTATGATTTTGGGTTTAGTTTGGGGATGTAATTTAATTTCTTTCAAAATATTTAGCACTACAACTAGTGGTATAAAAATTAACCTCTGCTTTGGACAATATGTACAGCAGATAAGCTTTTTATTGTATTCTGATCATACAAACATTTTTTGAGGGGGAAAGAGATTTGTTTGAATCTTACCCAGCATGTTTATAAACATCTATCAAAATGCTAGATGGTTCTGAACATTACAGTGAATTACTAATTCCACGGGTCTACAGAAATAACAGTTTAACAACTCTTTTCAGAATTACTTATGTTAAGAACCAGTAAACATCAAAAAATAAGAAGTCACAAGCACAAAGTAAAAAAAGGAATGATCCATAAGTCTTCTATAAGGATCAAATGAGACCTGGGGGCATTATGAGGGATGTGCAATGTCTGTGCCTGCAGGGCATCAGGATGCTTTTAGCAGCTACCTGGCAACTTGCATTCCAAATAATGTAACAGCAACTGTGACCACATCATATCCCTGCTTTTTACTTTCTTATTGCCATATCTTATCTTTTTCATTTTTGGAAATTAGTTATTCACAAATAATGTAAGTTGATGATTAATGCTTGATGACTAGTGATAAAAATCAACCTATCACCAAATATTTACAAATAACAAAATTTTCTCAATTAACATCGGAGGCAATTAGAAGGGACTTTTCCCTCATCCCTTAATGTTATTTATAAACTCTCTAATATAATGCCCAGAATGTTCCCTTTCAGAAAAATAGTACAACAAAAAGCCACACAGTACAGCTGTAAATGATAGGGAATAGATTTGATGTTGCAGCAATGTTTCTTTAAGCAGATATGAGCTTACTGTGATTGTGAGGAACTTTATTTCTCATGACATGAACCTAGAAGGCAATGTAGCTATTTCCTTACACTCAAATTATGTTTCATTTTCAAAGTGCAAGATAAATATTGGTTACTTAGAATTTTGATATAAATACCAAATAAATATCTAAGGTGTACAAATTTATAACATACTACTATGAATAATTATGTATGCTTATTATTATTTTAATGTTATATAGAAATGAGGTTTAAAGTATTAGCAATAAATACTAGGACAATAGGTAAATACAAAAGAAAAATGGTCTTCTTACCCCTCCCTTTTTACCTTGTCCATTGCCTCTTTTCCTTTTCCAGAAAAAAAACTATCTAGAAAGAGAAAATCTAAATTAAATTTACCATTTAACAAAATCAGAGAATTCACTGGTAAATTATAAGACTTGCATGTTATTTTAAAGGATCTCATTAGGACTTTGAAAATCAGTGGCATAGTATTGGAACCTCCAAGAGAAAAATCACAGGTGAGATAGAAATGACTCAAATTAGTGGAAGAAAAGTTAATAAAGGACTTTACAAAAAAGAAAAGGATCATGGCAACAGTATGAAACTCAATTAATTTTTTGAATCAAACAGAAAGTTGATGTAAGGGAAGAAATGCCAGATCTGACTCAAAATGAAATAAGCAGTGTAACTAAGAGGATAATCAGTAAATACTTGGTCAAAAACATATCTCCTGTGATAGTGCAGATTTCTATTGCTGTGAAGAGACACTATGAGCTCTTATAAAGGAAAAACTTTAATTGTGACTGGCTTACAGTTTTAGAGGTTTGGTTCATTATCATCATGATGGAGAGCATGACAGCATGCAGGCAAGTGTGGTGCTGTAGTAGTAACTCAGAATCCGCCATCTTGCAGAAAACAGAAATTCTACTGAGATACTGGGTGGTATCCTAGAAAAAAGAAAACTAAAAACCTGTCCCATCAGTGACACACTTCCTTCAACAAGGCCATTCCCAATCTAGCAGATTTTATAGGGGCCAGTTACATTGAAACTATCACATCCCCCAATCCAGCCAAACCTAAGATGGATTGAAGTATGAATTATGCTAAAAAAATTGAAGGGTAATTATTATCAATAATTTGAATAAAAAGATGGATTGAACACTGAATTATGCTAAAAATTTGAGAAATAATTATTATTAATCATTTGATAAAAATGAGAACAACTTCATTCTGTGATACCAACATTATTTATCAAAAATTGACAAAGATGGCATAAGATAAAACTGCTGTTTGAAGAAATTTCTGATGACTACCAATACAAAAAGACATAATAAAATGCTTATAACTATAATTATAAAACAAGTACAGTTAACTATTCTTCTTGGCTCAGTGACCAAAAATGGAAACTACATCTCACAGTAAACATTCAGCTACAAAGGGATGGGGAGATGTCTCAGTTGGTGTGGTGGTTTGAAAGAGAATGACCGCTATAGGCTCAAATATTTGAATGTTTCGTCACTCAGTGGAACTCTTTGAAAGTATTAGATGTACTGGGAGGTGCTTGTGCCAGATCCAATCTCTCTCTCTTGGCCTGCAGATGTGGATATTGCTCTCAGTTATTGGTCCAGTTCCATGTGTGCCCCCATGCTTCCCAACATGATGAAAATGGATGAAATCTTTGAAAGTGTAATCAAGCCCCCATAATTCAATACTTTCTTTTATATTTGGTTATGTTGTCTCTTCAAAGCAATATAACAGTGGCAAAGACTGTTGGCAAAATATTTGACTCCAGGATATATTTAAAAACCCAAGCTGACACAAAAAAGCATGTTGATATGCTATATAATCTCAGCACTCAGAAGGCAGAGAAAGATCTCTGGGGCTCTCTTTTTCAGTCGAAATAGCCAGTTCCAGACCAGTGACAGAAAATGTCTCAAAAGTGACAAAAAAAATTTGAAACGTTTTGTCCTTAAGGAACAATTTCTGAGCTTGTGTCTGCCTCTACACAGTTGTACCTACATAAACATACACATGTACACAAATTGTCTCAATAACCAAAAGTCAGTTAATATATTACAAATATCTATGAAGTAAATATGAAAATCTATCAACGTCTCATTAGACAGAGAAATATTAATTGACAATGACACAATAGGAAACTTTCATTTTTAGAAATAACACATATGAAACCCACAGTCAGCATCATATTGAATTATAGAAGACTGCTTGATTATTCCATGAAAAAGACTGATATCTGTTCTGGGTACTGTACACTAATCTATTATGTACTTGATGCTCCCATTGGGTCATTAGGCAAGTTAATGAGAAGAGATTCAGACTTTAATAGAAGTAAATTATTCAATTCTGAAATAAGCATAAACTTTTGTGTAAAAAAACTTGGTGAAACAAATAAGTCAATGTGTTAGAATTAATAAATAGGTTGACCATCCACACTTCATGTTTGCACATGAAGTAAAATATATGAAATATAGTCAATAAAAGAATACATTGCAAGATACCCTCAAAATGATAAAAATTCTTCAGGCGTTCTGGCTTCTCTACGTCTTTGGCCTTCCGTATAATGGTTTTTAAAATCTAGAAGTTCAGAGAAGCCTGAAAATTGTCATTTACTCTGTGAACTGCTTTAAAATAATGGAAGATGAGAGATTACTCTTGAAGTGTGAAAATTCCTGTAGTTGGAACCAGAGTGTTATTCATAAATTCTTAACAACACATCATACTTGCTATTATTTTATTTCTAAGTGGAACACCAAAATTCCCATAAATTACTTATAATGGTACTGCATTCCTCTAAAGTAACTATGGTAATCTTGGCTGACATACTTGATACCCAAGATTCATATCTGCAAATTTTCTTCTCCATAACTCTTGAGAACAGAACACACCAATAATAACAGAAAACCTTGTTAGATGAGACCTTTCAATTCGTTTTGGATCCTGGTTAAGAAAGTATTCTAGGGTCCAGGTTTATGGATGCCAGTTTTGTCATGGGCAAGACTCTAGGCACAGCTAAACTTCCTGTTTTGTTTTTAATTTTTTCTATGAAAGTCAGAGAGGAAGTAATGTTCCTTTTATGCCTAACCAAATTGCTGAAACAATCTTGAAATGTCTCTTGGATTTATATTATTCTCAGATTTATGGTTCAGAATAGCCGTGTGTGACAAGGAACAAACTTTCAGAACAGAATGAAGAGAAACTATAGTAGAAAATGAAGAAAAGAATGGCTTCAGAAAAAGAGAGAACGGTTGCATTTTACATTTGATGTGCCTGTTGACCTTTCTGGGTTCAGATGTGGAGTTTCAGCCATGGTGGGATTATTTAATACAGGGAAGACTGTGCATGAATCAGGACACTTGGATTGTGCTGTTTTTATTTCTGAGCTTTCTAGATCTATATTGTATAGGACAACTCAATTTTCCAGAGAAAGAGTGATAAGATATTGATGAAGAGCTAATGTAAAGTATTAGCCAGGAGCTTATTACTTCTCATACCACAGACAATTAAAATTTATGCCACGTCATTAAGGAAGAAAAAAATCAATCCCTGGTTAATTTATCTCCTTAGTAAATTCCTTTGCATGAAAAGTAGGAGAAACACTAAATCAAAATAAATTAATACTTGAGTGGTTTAAAATGGAAAGGTCAATGCTGTGTGGTATGTTTTGACTCCTTTCACATATGTATGTGTCTAATACAACATGTTGGAGATGGTGTTTGATGACTGGATTAAAGTCTTCATCTGATTGGTATGGAGAGAATCATATTTTTATGGTTCCTGATTTACAGGGAAGCAAAATTTTCAGGGAAAATGTTTTGAAATATTGTGAAGAAATCCTCTTCCTTCCTTAATCTATATTTGGTATAGGGTTTTTTTTATATTATTACCAACAATTTTTATATTTCTGCTTACAAAATAAAGACTTCCAAAGGGAAAGAAAATATGATATATTATAGCAAAGTATATTGTGATACCTCAGAAACTTTTGATGAGTCCCAAACATCCAAAGACACTGACAATAAAGATGCCAAAGTAGAGTACTAAAATGAATTCCAAGCCAGTTGGGTTCAACAGAAGCTGAAGGCCTTGGTGGGTGACACAGTTTTATGCAATACATGAATGCCAGAAAGACCCAAAATTTCATGTTATACTTGGATATTATTTAAAGATTTAAAAAGCTAGATTGACATTTTGATGACTCATTTTCAACCTTTCAAGGCCCACATCAAATGCTGAAGAGACTACATACCCTTCTTCTTCAACATGCTAAACAGCACTACTAGTCTCTAAAAGTCCATATTTGAAATCACTAATGTCAAAATATGTTTCATTGTTCTGTTTCCTCTAGGATTTGTGAGACAAAAAGATTTTTCAACAAGATTTTTCTAAGTAAATCCACAGAAAAACCAGTGTCATGGAAAGAGCAAGTACTTTGAAATTCTATAAAAATTACAGTTAAAGGAACAGTTAAGATAGTCATACTGACCGTAAAGGAACTAGCTAATGCTGAGAATTGCAGTGTTTTAATTGAATGAAAAGTAGTATTTCTATGAATTTGTTAGATGGAAAATGATGTTGGATCTGGCACCATATACAAAACAACAGTTTCCATCACTATGGATTTTCTAATGAAAGCATAGGAGTATGTACTAGATTTTAGATATGATTTGTCAGCCTTCGTTATGTGTGCCTTTTTAAGCATATAGCTTTTTTAAAAAATATTCAATACTTCAAATTAAATTAGTAAGGCTTCCCAATGTCTATGGATGCTACTCACTGACTAAATTTTATATCTGACACCTTATTTATTTATGTATTTTCATACACACATATGGAATAGGCACAAATATTCAAATTGCCATAAAAACTATGAAAATAAAAACAATAATTATCTAAACAAACATGGTCCCTTTTAACCTTCCTGGATGCTGAGGTTGCTCCAAGTTATAAGGTCCCATCTACAGATGTGCATCTAGGATCCACAAATAAGAAAGATCATGTGGTATTTGTGATTCTGGATCTGGACTAACTCACTAATATATAATCATTTTTAGTTCTATCAATTGAGCTTCAAATTCCATGGTTTGCTTTTTCTTTACACAAGAATAGTATTACATTGTGAAAATACTTCACATTGTCATTATCCCTTAATCAGCTGAAGGATATTTAGGTTGCTCTAATTCACCAGCTGTTATGGATAGGGTGGCCATTGATATGGCTGAGCAAATATATAGAGTAGGAAGCTGGCTCCTTTGGATATTTCAAGGGATCTCATAGCATGGTTATTTGGTAGACCTAATTCTAGCATTTTGAGAATGAGAAAAACACAATACAGGCACAAAGAAACTTTTTTCCAATAGAATATAACGCAATAATCAGCATAAAATTCAAAACTCATGCACAATAAGTTAAATAATATCCTGATAGAACAAACAATATGAAGTGATAGAAGACTGTTGTCAGCTGTACATCAGACAATATGTTAATATTTAGAATATGTTAACTGCTAAAAACTCAAGCACATATATAAGCATTCCAATCAATAAATGCAGGAAGAAACTAAGGAGATGCTGTTCAAAAGAAACAAAAACATAAACGTCAAATATATATTTTTAAACTGTTAAATGTTCTTAATAACCAGGGAAACACAAAATTAAATCTCAATGGGATTCCTTTCCACCATATTCAAAATAACAATTATGAGAATAATAAACAATAACTGTTGTAGAGGAGTTAGAAAAATAACTCTCACAATATACTGGTGGAAATGTAGGCTTCTCCAGATACTGCTATAATCTATATGAATATATGTAAACAATCCCAAAGTAAGATTACTAGATGATCATGTCAGGCCAGGCTTGGTATTCCCAAAGGAAATTATATGAACACATTACAGAGAAATCTTCATATCCATATATTTATTTTCACATTAGTATAGTAATTTATAGGAAATATAGCTAGCATAGATGTTCATCAGCATGTGAATAGCTAAGGAAATACAAAAAATATGTTTTGGCTATTACTCAAATATTGGATGTGGGATATTTACAAATCTTTCCCCATTTTGCAAGCTGTCATCTTATCAGAATGATAGTGTCCTTTGTCTTACAGTTTCTTGACATCATATTCATTAATTCATAATCTTAGTGCATTGCTAGTAGTGTTGTTCAGAAAGTCTTCTTCTGAGCTTTTGGGTTCAAGGCTATTTACCACTTTCTCTATAATCAGGTTCATTGTTTATATGTTGATGTCTTTAATCCAAATAGATTGGAGTTTTTAAACTTGTTTGTTTCTCGGCCACCCAGACCCAAAGTAATTACACAGAAACTATATTAATTATAACACTACTTGGAAAGTTAGGTCATGCATATTTCTAACTGACTCTTGCATCTTAAATGAACCCATTTCTATTCATCTATGTATCACCACAAGGTCTAGCCTATCAGCAAGTTTCTGGCAAGCTCTGGCTAGTGTCATTCTCCTTTGACAGCTACATGGCATCTCTTTGGCTTTGCCAATTCTCTTTCTACATCTCTTTTCAGATTTTCCACCTGAATTTATTCTGTTATGTCATTGGCCAAAAGTAACTTATTAACCAATGGCAATAAAACATATTAACAGCATACAGAGGGAAATCACATAACATCTAATTTTTCTATTTAAACAAAAAGGAAGGTTTTAACTTTAACATAGTAAAATTACATATAACAAAGCAGATATCAAGCAAGTATTTCAGCTACAATATTTATATATTCTTTATATTTTATCATAACTAAGGAAAATATAACTATAATTATCTATTTTCAACTCCATCAAAGACCACAGAAGAATATAATATTACCTAAGTTAACAGGAAGTTAATTGTAAGCAATTTCCAAAAGTCTAGAATTGACAGCTATCCCGCTTCCTGGACAGTAACCAAAAGTTTTTTTTTTTTTNTTTAAACAAAAAGGAAGGTTTTAACTTTAACATAGTAAAATTACATATAACAAAGCAGATATCAAGCAAGTATTTCAGCTACAATATTTATATATTCTTTATATTTTATCATAACTAAGGAAAATATAACTATAATTATCTATTTTCAACTCCATCAAAGACCACAGAAGAATATAATATTACCTAAGTTAACAGGAAGTTAATTGTAAGCAATTTCCAAAAGTCTAGAATTGACAGCTATCCCGCTTCCTGGACAGTAACCAAAAGTTTTTTTTTTTTTATAACATTGGGGTATCCATCTTAGGATATGGACCCATAGTATCTGGTAGACTTTTCCACAAAGCAAGAGATTTCAAAAACAGTTCTTCCTATATTGGCAGATTGTCAGTCATTTGCTTCTGTGTCCTGCAGAATGTCTTGCAGACGCTTTCATGAATCAGGAACCCTGAAGGACTGTCTTAACTTCTTTAGGCAACATCAACAGTCATTTTTATGTGCATCCTGCATGTTCAGTTTATACAGCATAGCATCAAGCAGTCCAGGAAAGACCAGTTTCTTGCAAAAATGGCTAACAAACTCCATAAGAAGATTCTTTGATGCCCCTCATCCTCTTGAAGTAGATTGGTGCTATCAGGAGCAGTTGCGTCTCATTGTCATGAAAAGTCCTAATTTTTTAAACTTTTAAATGCCATATTCTATAAGTCTTTGAAAGGTTTGAAGAACAACTATCCATCTGAGACATATCTCTATGCATCTAGAAAACCTAATTGACATTTCTACAAGCTTGACTATTTTAAATGACTATCTGTTAACCTGTATTTCTTACACATTACATTTGTAAATGAGCTGCAAAACACCATACTTTAATCAAGAACAGAAATATACATAAAATTAGCTTTAGATTTGTATCAATAAACCAAGATCAATACCAATGAAACATATTCATCTCTATAAATTATTGATGTGGGAGTCCCCTGTGTATTCTGTGATTACTATTAATGAATAAAGAAACTGTTTTGGACCTATGGCAGGGAAGAACTTAGCTAGGCAGGGAAAACTAAACTTAATGATGGAAGATAAAAAATAGAGTCAAAGAGAAGCCATGTAGCCATGTTGAAAACAGATGCAGGAAATTTAGTTGATATGCTACAGTCACATGGTGATACACAGATTAATGGAAATGGGTTAAATTAATATGTTGGAGTTAGCCAGTGAAAGGTTAGAGATAATAAGACAAGCAGTGATTTGACTGATACAGTTTCTGTGTGATTATTTTGGGGTAAAGTTGCTAGAAGCCAACAAGCCTCTCCCTCCTCCAACAATGTATCCATCTTTAAATGCAAACAAATATTTCTAAACAATATTTGGGAATTTGAATGTAATTCTTTCAAAATTGCTTCATGCTTTTTGTTGAATGCATTCATGGAGACCTTTCAGGGGTCTTGGTCTATCAAACCACATTATTCTGGAAGGAATCAGTAGGTTCTCATCCTCTGTGGAAACAAAACAGAACCTCTTTCCCAAAGCAACATATCCTTAGACTTAAATTTTGAAGTCAAGATACTTTTAAAGTATATATGTTACTTTAGCTTAGCAGCCCCCAGAGTCAAATATCTCACCATAGTCAAAAAATTCAAAGAAAACAAAATAATATACATAATCCAGACTCTATATGCTGATTCTATCTTTACATTGCTTATTTTCTTACTCTATTGCTTTTCTACAATTTAATATTAATTTTATTATCTTTACTCCTTTAATCTATTAATGTATATACTCTTTTATATTAATTCCACTGTCTTCCTACTCTTTTTCTTCTCTTTCCCAAGCTATGCACATGTTTTAAACACACTATGAACCATTTAGAGGTTTTTGTTTGTTTGTTTTTCTTTCTTCTTGTCTGAATCTGTATTTACATCATACCTGCAATTATTTTCTGACTAGGAGCACACTTTTCTTCTTTTAAATGTTAAGCTCATGTGGCTAAGACCAATACTGTAACCCTGCCTGTAGGCTCTGTTTGTCCAATATGGCAGAGACATATTCACTGCCTCAAGAACCACACACACTGCCCCAGTTGCAGGGTTGCAGCAGGTCTGTGTAACCATTAAGTATTGTTTTGATTATTATTAAAAATTTCCACCTCCTCCACTCCTCCCATTTTCCTCCCCTCACCACATTCCCCCTCCCCCTCCCTTTCCAGTCCAAAGAGCAGTCAGGGTTCCCTGCCCTGTGGGAAGTCCAAGGTCCTCCTCCCTCCATCCAGGTCT
>LOEQ01006518.1:56511-66779 GCA_001685075.1 Bramus lutescens | reverse complement strand
AATAAATAAATAAATAAATAAATAAATAAATAAATAAATAAATAAATAGAAAAGAAAAAGCAGTCAACCTCCCCCATTCTCTGTTGTCTTTAAAGAAATTGCCATTTGAAAAGCTTTAGATTCAAGAGAACATAAATGTTGTAGGTTTTAGTATAGTACTCTCCTCACAGCTACCATGCTCTACCATCTCAGTCACCAGTCACTTTTTTCCCTTTTTTTTTATATTTCATTTCTTTTTTCCTTCCAAGCATGGTTCCGCCTGATTCCTCCTCCTGTCATTTCCTTGCTGCCCACGAAGCTCAAACCCCATCCACTTCTCCCAATGGGTAAGGGCTCCCATGGGAACTCATCAAAGTCTGGCACATTAATTTGGAGCAGGACCAAGCCACTCCCCACAGCACTAAACCTGAGCATGGCACCCCATCCTAGGGAATTGGCTCCTGCAACCTAGTTAATGCTCCAAGGAGAGAACCAGGCAATTTTAAAGTTGGGGACTTTAACAGGAGAAGCATATAAATATGTTTGAGCTGAACGTTATAAATGGAGGCAAAGAGATAAATGGATCTCCTGATACTGAAAAAAAAGAGTGAAATAAACATGTTTATCTCCAATGAGAGATAGGATTTAATAGTATTTTGAGTAGCACAGTATTTAAGTGGAGAAAGGCTTCCAGGATTTTTTGTTTGTTTGTTTCACATACTAGTTTGATGCAGATACAAATAGTAATGTCACAGAATCACAGATTCTGAGAATGTGGGTGAAATCCCTTCCTTTTGCTCCTGGTGTGAATAGAAAGTGTGGCAATCCATAAATATATGTCAGAATTGCAGCTACACATGTTTTAAACCAGTAAGGAGAGAGACTTTAATAGATGATATTGAGGTGTATGAAGAAAGTAAATGGAAATACTGCTATCATATAGCAGAGAGAAGACATTAATTCTCATGTACTTTGTGCCCATTCTACTAATTATCAAATAAAATATTAAAATGCTACCATTCTAATCTACAGCAGCATGAACCTTTTTTTACATCTTGTTGAGGATTTTGGAGACAGGATCTTAAGGGAAATACAGAGTCTCAAAGGATTTTTCTTTATGAAGTACATGGTCACATTAAGGTCAAGGAGATTAAAAAGTTTTTCTACTGACAAATCCCTAGTCTCTGAGTATAAGAGTTTCCCTTATACAGCTCATTGTGTCTCACAGAAAACTTGATTGCACAAATTTACTAGAGAAAGCAGGTCATTACTCTTTGAAAATCCTTCAGTAACCAATGATAATGCTGGTTTTCTCCAGAAAGCTTGCTCTTGGTGTGAATTCCAAGTAGATAAGTCTCATGGCCAAAGTGCAGAGTGATCTGTCTCTCCACAAGGGTGCTCTCTGTCATTTGCCTGTCATCCTCACTAATTTACAAATGAAATACAAGCCCTATGTCTTTGATCTTCCCATCAACTCTGTGTTGACTCCAGCTCTCTAAATTCTAGACACAACATCAATAGAGAAGACTGTATATCCAGCTCTGCTCTAGGATCCCATAGCCAGAACCGCTGTGCATATGTTACTAGAAAACGCAAAATTTATTCGTGTCTGTTTTCCAAACTACTGAGACATCAAAAAATGTGATGTTATTCAGATCCTAACACTTGAAAACAACAAAACATCATCACTGAAGGAATTGTGCAGCCTTTTGTGGCATATTCATGAATAACTTCCCATGGGGTATCATAGAAAGCAAGTGTCCTGTGCTTATGTCATGTGCAATATGCCAGTGACAATGAAGTAGATTAGTTGTTTGCCCTTTCACAGCAACTGATAATGAAAGAGATTGTGTTTACTGACTACACTGATGATAACAGCCAGTAAGTAAATTCTTAAGACAGAAGAATTTCATTTCTGCCTTCCACATTTAAACTACTCATAAAGTTAGACTAGTAAATCAATGTACTTGTGTTTGGTGTTTCAAATAAGTTAATTAATAGTGTTTTAACCAAAGTAGTGAGAATTTAAGATAGCAAGCACATTGCTTCCAAATGACACAGTAGTATATATTTTTAAAATGTCTTGCCCAAGGAAAAGCACACAGCTCAACACGAGCAATTTATATTTTGATATAGCTGGTACCAAATTGTGAACCACTTGGAGTGTAGGAACCTATTCAATGGTTCAGACCTTTTCTTGTGATGCTTTCTTTTTAGCATCTTGAAGATTTGAGCTTTCTAATCATTTTGTGTTCTCCTTACGAATATGCCTATGGACTTTCTTTGGGCCATGCATTCAGCCTAGTTATGAATATCATTGAGGATCATAACATGACAGGACACTCATTCCTTCTGCCTTGATCTATTTTAATGAAAAAATCATAAAGTGACACATATAACAGAACAGAAATTACAGTTAAATGTGTCATAAGTTGTTATCACTATGGAGAATGACCACCTTAGTTTAGGGGAAACTAAAATAAGAAATATAGCACATATAAATATCTTACTTTTACTTGATATGTTTGAGTTGAACTGCATTAGTTTGAAAAAGAAAATTGTATACACATATAAATTAGTCTAGATAAAATGTGTGACTGATGAAAATGCTTATGAGGCCTTTATGAATGATTCAGTACTGTGCTGATTATTTTAAAGGAAGCATGGACACTTCCTTTAAAATGGGGTGGACAAGGCATGAAGATTTTCATCTCCCTGAGATGGAATCTATAACTCTGGGTCCTGAAGCTTTCAGAGTGGTTTCTTTATAAGACATACTTAATGAGGTATTAGCATTGATATTTTACTTTGGTGAGCCTAAAAATATGAATCTTTCCATCTTAAGACTCATATTTTAGAAAAAAGGAAAACAACATAGACACACACAGTGTGGAAGGTGTCAGCTTTGTAAATCACCTATTTATCCTGTATAATTTTCACACTTCCTAATTATATCACTTTATGATCAAAGATGGCAAATAACCTCTATTTTCTTTAGCACTCTGTTTACATAACAGATGTTTTGGTAACTCCACTGCTTTTAATTCACTAAAGACATTTCCTTGGACACTAGTTTGACCATCTGTACATAATGCTCTAATGATCTTATTTTATTTTCATGACATTTCAAGCTACTTAAGGGCTTATCCCTAAAATTTGGAAAGCACCTACATTAAACTTCTGCCAATTGGAAGCAAAAAAAGATAGCAATTGATCAACTGAAATATCCTTAAATCCATGTGCAAAGAAAATTAACTTAAGGGGGTTGAACTTATTTATACTTTGATTTAAAATTTTATGAATTACAGAAGACTCAGAATAATGAGTTGATGAGTTTTGCAAGTCTGAGGGCATTTGAGCAGGCAGACAGGTTATACACATTCTAAGGACAACTGAGATATTGGTTCTAAATAGGGTTCTAAACATATCAATCAAGGTGTAACTGGTCGTTAAAGCATTATATCCCAGTGATAGCTAGTGTTATTTTCTCCAAAAGCAAAAAAAGGAGCTTCCAGATTTAAGAATTGGAATTTTAAAAATTGCTTAATAGATTGAAGCATAAGAACATATATTCAAATATTATCCATCATGTTCATTTAATGTTTAGAATCCATATATACTGTTGTAAAATAATTTTTTCTGGGGGATTTTTATGACCTTTCTTGAAGTTACAGGTGAAAGCATGGTCTTGCGGTGTTTAGGAATGTTAAAATCTATGCCATAAACCTTCAGTGAGGGAAGCAGAATTACAAAATAATGCATATTAGTCTATATATTTCTCTCCTAGCCAAGACTAATTTGAAGCCTATACACATATGCGTTTGTTTGTCTTGTAGTTTTAGCATTTGAGTAAAATATCGTGCCCAAGACTTTTGACTATTCATGTCATTTATCTAATAAGTTTGCTTAATTTTTGTCGGGATAATCTATATGTTAAGGACAATGGGTTATAAGAACAATTTCCCAGTATAACTGTGATAAGGTTTAACCTATGGCTTTATGTCTAATAATGTTTATTTTAAGGATTCTTTTTTAATTTCATAATTTTTTTACACTGGTTCTTGGAATGTAATTTTTTGGACTTATAAAGTCTCTTAATGGATTGTTGTTTAATGGCTTTGAAGACTAATAGTAGTGTTATGTACATTTTGTCATTTATTAAAATGGCTATGGCAGATTTTTTTCCTGGTTTAATTTTTTAATTTTTTGACCTTGATGCATTATTTGTACTTGATGGTGAGGTGTATTCTTTGAAGGGAGCACACAGATAGATTCTGATTTCTAATCCAATCTGTTGCTTTATATATTACTATTTGGTAAATTAGAACATGATTATTAGGTAATTATTAACATATATGTAATATTTTTTTCATTTTGCTTATTTTATGGATTTTCAAAGATTTCTTTTAGTGAAACTTCATGGTATCATCTTTTGGTGATATCTAGCATTTATTTTTCCCATTTTTCAGTTTAAAAGAATTTAACTAGTATCCCTCTGTCAACCAGCCTAATGGTCATAAATTCCTTTAGCTTATTCTTATAGTGAGAACTTTTTTTTCTCTTTTACTTGTGAAACAGCTTTATTGGATATTATATTCTGGGTTAAGGGCAGATATGATCTATCACAACTTAGGGTCTATTTTTTGTGACATCCTGGTATAGATTTTTAAAAATAATATAGGTTGCTATTGTCAGGTTGTACAAACATTAAAATCATCAAAAAAAGTCAGTGTGAGAATATACTTCAGTTGTATTATCAAAAGAGGATAGTATGTTTTTCTTCTTTTTCTTTTTCTTTTAATTCTAATTGTTAAAATGTTATGGAGTAGATGAATTTTGATGTAATTCTTTATTATTATTAATAATAATATAATGATTATATTTTTATTTACTTAAAAAGAAAACAAAATATCTTGTTTCATTATACTTACCAATCCAAGTTCCCCCTCCCTCACCTCCTCCCATTCCCTCCATAAAACTTCCCACCCCATACCCATCCAATCCTCAGAGAGGATAAGGCACATTGCTTTGGGGAAGATCCAAGGTCTTCCCTACTATATATAGGCTGAGCAAGGTATCATCCACTGATAATAGGTTCCCAAAATCCAGGACATACAGTAGGGATAAATTCTGGTGCCACTGCCAGTGGCCCCTCAGTCTACCCCAGCCATGCTACTATCAATCACATTCAGAGGGATTAGTTTGGTCCTATGCTTGTTCCTTCCCAGTTTGGCTGGGGTTGGTGGGCTCATGTTAGCTCAGGTAGAGTGTTTCAGTGGGTGTACCCATCATGGTCTTGACCACTTTGCTCATATTCTCATTCCTTCCATTCTTTACTTGGACTTTGGAGCTCAGTCCAGTGCTCCTATATTGGTCTCTGTCTCTGTTTCCAATAGTTGCTGGGTGAAGGTAATACTCTTGGCCATATGCTCAAAATATTGTAGATCATCCTCCAAAGGCAACTGTTCAACTATGTTCATAGCAGTATTATTTGTAATAGCCAGAAACTGGAAACAACCTAGATGCCCCTCAACCAAAGAATGGATAAAGAAAATGTAGCATATTTACACATAAGAGTACTACTCATTGGTAAAAAAACAATGACATCTTGAATTTTGAATGCAAATGGATGAAATTAGAAAACACTATCCTGAGTGAGGTAATCCAGACACCAAAAGATGAATATTGTATGTACTCACACATAAGTGGTTACTAGCTATAAACAAAGGATATTGAGCCTATAGTTCATGATCCTAGAGAAGTTAAATAATAAAGTGAACTTTAAGAAATACATATATAGATCCATATAGAAGTTTGAAGTAATTCTGAAAGCTTAAATAATCACCCAAGGAAACATCCAGACCGATTAGTTCAGTGACACATTTAAACTGACAAGGTTATATGTAGTTATACCCCAAACCAAGGTGAGAGCATCTATGAACTGACAGTTGAGTTACACTTCTCGAATGACTGGAGATATTTAGAGGGATTTGGAGATGACTACTTTGTACAAAATAGAGGTCACAGTAGTATTAGGGTTGCATTAAATGAATGATAGCCAGGACTTCTGAGAAAAAGCACCAGTACATGTTGCTCACAATTTAGGACAAACCTAATTTCCCACATTGTTCTACAGTACTACCAGGTTTGTAGACCTAGCTCCTTTGACATACAACATTTTCACAGACCTTGGGAAGCTTATTCATTTCCTAATGCTGCCTTTAAGAAGTTCTACAAATTGGGTGAGTTAAATATATTTTCTTATGTCAGAAGATAAAGGGCTGACATGCAGATGTCAACAGAAATGATTCTTCTGAGGCCTCTCTTTCTGGACTTTAGAATGTTTTCTTCTCTATTTTCATATGATCTCCCTCTAAGCCCATTTCTCACATATCTCTTAAAATCAGTGATAATATCAAATCAAGGTCTGAAGACCCCACACTCATTCTTTAATGTTCTCCTTTCCAAGAATTCATATGGGCTGACTGTCCAAATATTTCATAAAATCTTGATATCAGGTGGGCATTCTGTTTTCTTTTAGATTTACTTTTCAGTTATGTAGATCAAGGTGTGGCTGTGTAAATGTGTGTGTGACGACCTACAGATTCCAGAAGAGGACATCAGATTTCTGTGGAGCTATAGTGATAGGCAATTATGTACCACCTAATGTGGATGCTGTAAACTAACCACAGGTTCTCTTCATCAGCAGCGAGTATTTTTACCAACTGAATGGTCTCCCGAGATCCTGTAGGGTGGATCTTATTAAAAATGAATAGTGCAAGAAATAGCAAAAGTACCGACCCCAAAATTTAATATGAATATTCCAAGAAAGAACGTATGAAGCTGTGTTCTGCTATGCAGTTCAGAACCCAAGCACACACATGGAGAATTTAATGAAATCAGATCAATGCCTAGCATCTCAAAGAGATGCTGACCTCTACAAAGGGTAACATCTGTATACCTGATAGTGAAGAAATTGCTCCTCTTCCATCTAAATTATTTTAATAACAATAGCCCAGCATGTTTTAATATTATAGATTTTAATTAAAACAATTTATTGAATGTAAAAATTAAAAATAAATACATCTAGAAAAGATAAATGTTTATTCTGTTTTTTTGCTTTTTAAATAAGAATTATTATTTATTATTAATATTACTAGAGACTTAAACTGGCTGATTTCCCCAGAGAACTGAGTAATCTCTGTTCTAATTGCATTGGTTACAGACATGTCACATCAGTTAGATACTCCCATGACAACTATGCAACTCAATTTGATACAGAATAGCCCCAATTAGTTAAATGAATTTCCTAATTAGTCTTCATTTCTAAAAAACAATACTTTCCCCCAAATAAATAGGAACATTCCAGGTTGCCCTGAGATATCATCTATTAAAACCATGCAAATAGATATTTATCTATGTAGGCAATTAAATTGTCAAGAGGTAGCGAATTTTAGCATTTCTGAGAATTTCTATATACCAAACATGGAAGTTACAAGCATTTCACATCTCACATAAAACATGTTAGATATATTATCTAAATAGTCTAAAATATAGGTGGTTTTCTTTTTCAGCTGCTGGAAAACTTTAAAAGGAAATGGGAATTGGAAAAAAAGACCTATTATTGGCAAATATGAATTGACATTCTTTACATAACAAATACAAGAATATATGCAGCACCTAAGAAACAAGAGATACTGCCTCAAATTTCTGACTAATCTATGAAATGTCTCTGAAGCACGCATGTGCCAATGCATCCACTCCATGAGAAGGAGCCCATGTCCAATGCTGCATTGTTAGACAGGAACCTGAGGCTAGAGAGTTCCAGGGTAAAACCAAAGACTCATACTCTACTAAAGGGAACTTAGTAATAAAATTACTACTAATGACATTTATTTTTTTCGTAGATCAGTGACTTCCCAAACCATCATCAGAAAGCTTTCTACTATAGCATATGGGAACAAATTAAGAAACCTGTATCCAGAAAATACTTCAGAGTAAGAAACATTGAAATTCTCATCCCTTGAAAGGGATGTCCCCAGCAAATACTCACACCCTCCTTCAAAACAAATCCCACAGAAATAAGAGAACTCTACAAAAGAAGAAGTGTAAAGATAATACCTAGAAATTGTGGTGGAACCAAGGAACAAGGCCTTCTAAGATAGCGGTACTAACACACATATGAACTCACACAGAGACAGTGACATGATCAGGTCTTTCAGGGGTCTGCAACAGATGGATTAAAGAAATGAGGGAAAAAACAGTAAAAACATAACAAAAGAGCAACCACAAAACATAGGAAAAGCACAAGAAACACATGCATGCATGCATATACAATAACTACAACAAAAGCACAAAAACACAAAATCAGAAACCATAATAGACAAGTAAAAACTATTAAGATTTTAAAAAGGCCTAAACAAAGCTATGTGAGACAAAGGATCTCCAAATCACCATTGATTTCATTTCATTTTGGTCATTTGCTGATACCATAGCTCCTGTCTTTAAGCGTTGTTCATGAATTGAATAAGATTCCAGCAGAGAAAACTGACTTTACCTATGTACACAGATCTCACTTAGAGATAGGCTATTTTTAAACAATAGGATATCACACTGTCAACACTGGGAACCTCTCTTATTTTTTTTTAATCTTTTAAATTTTAATTGTCAAATTAAGATCATCTTTTATGAGTACAATAGAGAACGATTAAATTAAGGTGTGTAAGACATAGTGTATTTATTTCTGTAGTAAAGACATTGTAAAATCACTTGACTGACACTGTCTATATGGCCAGAAATCAGAGTCTGAAGAGAACAGAGACCCAAAACAGAACCAAACATGACTGGGAGAATATATCAATGGGGTGATCACTAATGATACTCTGCTATTTTCATAGATCAGTGCCTTGCCCAATTGTTATCAGAGAGGTACCATCCAGCAACTGATGGAAACAGAGGAAAACACCCACAACTCAATACTAGACAGGTCACAGGAACCCTGCAGAAGAGGTGGGAAGGATTTCAGGAGTCAGAGGGGTCAAGGTTACCAGAAGAAGAGAACACAGCCTACAAAATCAACTAAGCAATGTACCTAGGGATCACAGAGACAGAAAGGAAAATAACAGAGCCTGAATAGGGCTGAGTTACATTCTCTGCATATACATTATGGTTAGGTAGCTTGGTGCTTTTGTGGGACTCTCAGTAGTGGGCATTGGGAATGTCTCTGACTTTTTTTGTTTTTGTTTTTGTTTTTATTTTATTTATTATTTTTTATTAAAAATTTCCACCTCGGCCCATTTCCTCCCTCCCCTCTCCCCCTCCCCCTCCATCTCCAGTCCAAAGAGCAGTCAGGTTCCCCACTCTGTGGGAAGTCCAAGGTCCTCCCTCCTCAATCCAGGTCTAGGAAGGTGAGCGTCCAAACAGACTAGGCTCCCACACAGCCAGTACATGAAGTAGAATCAAAACCCAGTGCCACTGTCCTTCGTTTCTCAGTAAGCTCTCTTTGTAAGCCACATTCAGAGAGTCCAGTTTGATTACATGCTCCATCAGTCACAGTCCAGCAAGCCTTGGTGAGCTCCCATTAGATCAGCCCCATCGTCTCAGTGGGTTGTTAAACTATGTTCATAGGAGCATTGTTTGTAATAGCCAGAACCTGGAAACAAGCCAGATGCCCCTCAGTGGAAGAATGGATAAAGAATATGTGAAATATTTATGCATTAGAATAGTACTCAGCGGTAAAAAACAATGACATATTGAATTTTGCATGCAAATGAATGGAAATAGAAAACACTATCCTAAGTGAGGTAACCCAGACCCAAAAAGATGAATATGGTATGTACTCACTCATTAGTGCATTCTACCCATAAATAAAGGACATTGAGCTTATACTTCATGATCCTAGAGAAGCTAAATTGGAAGATGAACCCAAAGAAAAACATATAGTTTTCCTCCTGGATATTGGAAGTAGACAACATTGCCAGGCAAAAATTAGGAGCTTGGGGGTGGGGTGGGGTGGAGGTATGGGGAGATGGGAAGAGAGAAGTGAGAAGGGGAGGATGGGAACAGCTTGGTGGAATGGGATGTCTGGGATGGAGAAAGGGTGGATATGGGAGCAAGGAAGTCCATATATTAATTACGGGAGCCATTTTAGGGTTGGCAAGAGTCTTGACTCTAGAGGGGATCCCAGGTGTCCAAGTAGACGTCCCCAGCTTGTTCCTTGAGCAGCTGAGGAGAGCGAACCTCAACTGGCCCCATCCTATATCCACACTGATGAATATCTTGCATATCAC